>CM076572.1:295118929-295360765 GCA_034641835.2 Pinus albicaulis
ATATACACATTCAATTTGAGTGCAAGAATATGAGCTCGAAGACAATCAGATCACGTCCCCAGTGGAGTCACCAGAAATGTTCGCACTGGATTTGAACCTCAAGCTGAAAAAGGAAAATCTAGGTAACCTTTAAACCATGCTCAACCTTGTAGCTAGCCCTAAAAGGTTAGGAGAGGGCTCTGTCCATGAAAATATATTTCAACAAAGTATAATTTTAAATTGATTTTAGGCTAGGTATAATAATGGGAAAATGTTTTAAATGAATTAATTTTTTAGGGATGTGTGGGAAAAATGGGACAGTTTGAATCTAGGAATTAAATCAAGGATATCGGTTATTTCATGGGGCAAGGTAGGAAGGAATTTCAGCAATTAAGTTTAAATAATTATGGGATGGTAAGACTGGTGAGGAGCTGAAAAGGGCACAGGAGATGGATCCTTTTCAAACAGAAGAAAACACAGAATGTGAATGATTTCCCAAGGCAGAGCATTAAAATGGATTCTACCTATCTATCTTGAAAGCATTCAACTAGAGATGTTTTTGAATGAAATGTACACATAACAATTTTACATATGAACACAAAGGAAAGAACAAATGCTAAAACTCATACCACATGGATCCCACAAATCAGAGCTGCATATCTTATTAATTCCTTGTCAAACTGTTACAAGGGAGCGCAGAGCGTCCTCCTTGATTTCCACACTATTCCCTTACTTCCTGATTTACAGACTAATTCAAATGACTGAAAATAATTACATTAAATAGACTGAAATGTGGGGAAATAGATCCATAGAAAAAGGTAGCTGTTTTAACAGCTCAAGAACTGAAATCCGAATATGGGAAAGAAACAAAAAAACTGCCCCTGAAAAGAAGGAACAGTAAGACATTTGACCATCTTGAGATTTGTTGATACACCCAACAAATGAGAAGAAGAAACCTGTAGCATAAATCCCTTTAAATCGTTGCGGAATAAGTGACTGTTTCAAAAATAGTTCTCGGCCTTTGACTGTCTCTCTATCTCTGTCCTTTGAAGAAAAACCACTTTTAATAAAAATTATTTTGAAATCATGGAAATGAAATTATGCCCCAAATGATGTAAAGACCCCTTTTGGATATAAGGAGTGAAGGGAAAGGCGGTGGGGTTCAAATCGCAATCGTAATCAAAAGATCGTGGAGGTGTGACATACAATGGAAAAATTGCGATGCGTTCAATGCATAAGGGAAATTGCAATCGGGGATCGGAGGAAAGGGGTAAGCATAAACTACGATGCGATTGGGAAGGTCCGATGGGGTAATACAATAGAAGAGCAAAGAAATCCCTTTTAAGACAAATGAAAATGGTTTTCTGCTTTTTACAAAGGGACAAGACCAAATTTCATTTGAAAAGGGGAAAGGATCAAGGTGGGACTGGGGGTGTAGCGCAATCGTAATCAGAAATTGGGCATGGAAGAGAGGCAAATTTTATACCATAGGATTTGTTGATGTGATTCAGGCATCCTTTATAAAAGGTAATAAAATATGACTTAATGCATTTTAAAGGGAAATAGTGTTTTAACTTGGAGCGGGGGGCGGGGGGGGGGGGGGAACTTTTCGGTGGGACCGGGGGACCAAATCGTAATCAAAATCAGGGCTTTGGGGCAGGTGTATTACATAATAAAATTCCTCCGATGCAATTGGAGATAAGCGATGAGGGGGAAATTCCTTTGTATAAAATGAAATTGATGATTTACAAAGGGAAAAGGCTCTTTCATTATAAATGGGCGGAATATTACGTAGTGGGACCCGAAGCTCAATTGGAATCTATGAAAATGAAAGTGGGCGGGGGGCCAACTTCGATTTAAAATTTCCGATTGCGATGAAAGCGATGAGCCAGGGCCATCCGATCGTATGCGGGGCAGATCGTCAGTGATAGCACCTGGGAGCTGACCCAGGAGGGGACTCAACTCTGGAGATATTTGAAAGCGCCGATTGAAACGAAGCGATCTACATACGGCCGCTACAGTCATTGATCGAATCAATCGTTAGGATTTAGTCAATCACATCGAAGTTCTCGAGTCAAGGGTCAATCGAGAGTACAGTATGGTGTGATTGCAATCGGAAAAGAGGGGAATTGGACCTGGGGGTTTGGTAATAAAAACTTTAAAACTTTATTATAAAGTTAAAAGGGACATGAGGGGAAGTGGTTTAACTTAATCGCATCAGATATTTTTATAAGTCAAAAGAACTTTTGCATTGCGATTATGTAATCAGAAGGGAAAAAGGGGTTTGATCGAATTAAAAGAAAAGGGACTTTATAATAAAAACTTTAAAATGTTATTATAAAGTTTAAGGGAAAATGAGGGAAAAGGGGAAGGGTTAGGCTATGGGGGAGCTTTATTCACTTAGGCATAATTTTGGATCCATAAGTCAGTTTTGAGATTGTAATATACCGTTGGAAATCTCTTTCCGAGCTCTTTCTGATGGACATACTTAGAACACGATTTGACACTGAAAATGTTGTGGAAAACTTCTTTGAATGGCAGGGCGGTAACTTTGTGGAGATAGCAGCTTCTGAAGTGTGACTTATTACATATAATGACATGAAATTACATAAGAGATGATAATAAAGGAAAATTAGTGTGTTTTCACCTCAAAACATAGTTTTGAGGCGAAAATTACATCAATCCGAATAAAACATTTCTTTCATCTTCTCAGGTGCTGTGACTTTGAGTTTATTGACCTCCTCATGACCTTGCTAATATTTATTGACACTTGACTCATTAATTTGACCATGGTGAGACCCTAGAACCTAATGAGACCAACCCTATGACCTACTAATATGTTTTTTAGAGCAAAAGTGACTCATGACTAAAGACCATAGATAGGAGAATCAGCAAGTTTCGCATGAGGGAATACTGATGAAAGACCACTACCATCAATGAATCCATGACCTAATGGAATGGTTAAAATTTATGGTATGGGATTCCTAATATGAATGAAAAGAGAAATTTTGATCATCGATGGCAAGATGACCAGACCGACACTAACAAAACCCCTTGGGAAAATTGTGTCACTAACAAAGAAAGCAAAAGGATGTAGACTGTGTATAGACTTTAGGTACCTAGACAAAACCTCCATGACGTACAAATACCTTTTTTCCTAGATAAATCATCCTATATAAAGGAGTAGGAATTTCTAACAAGATGTCATTACATGATAGTGTTTCAGGTAATCATCAAATGATACCTCTTCTGATCAATCAACATAAATCCATTTTCAAAGTTCCTTGGAGAAACTACATGTTCGACCAAATGATTTTTGGGTTAAGGAGTGCTAAAGATGTCTTCCAAAGAGTCATGGCCCCTATTTTCAACTTCTTCACTATGATATACACTGATGACATCATCATCTGTTTTGAAGCTGATAAGGAATACCTTTTCCAGCTAAGAAGGATATTTGACAGAAACAAGTTTTGGAAGCAAGACTTATAGATGAAATACCAAGGAGAGCATGGCCTGTCTGAAAATTTTTGGAAAAATCCTTACACCATGCCCTCAAATGGAGGTAACCATGTTTTCTATTTACAAGGGCTGAATGGACAAGGGATGTTGGGATATCCTGTTGAGGACAGGATGCTCAAGTACCATTTCTATAAAAACCTCTAGTTTAAAATTTTCATTCATTATACATAACATTCCATGAGAAAAATCAGAAAAAACACAAAAACATAGAAAGAAAGAAAAAGAGGGCAGATTTGAAAAGAGGTACAACCCAATACCCAAAAAATAGTAATGCTGAAATTGTTCAAGGCTAAATTCCACTACTTGTTCCAAAGAGTCTTGTTCATTCATCTAGCCTAATCATGGCTAAACATCTTTTCAATTTATTGATGATAAGTTAGTGAAAGAGAGATTGTCAAATAATTCAAACATGACTTGTCAAAAGGGATAGATTAGGAATGAAAGATACTGGTTCCACGCGCTCAAAACTGGACCAAAGAGAAAGATGGGGTTGCATACCAAATGATAAATCACAACCCTTATTTTTCTAGTTTTGTTTGTACAAAAAAAATGTTTGTGTGTAGCTTGTCCTAATGCCACAACTCATGTTAAGTTAGATTTCGTAATCCTGATTTAAGCCATGTTTTCAATTTCATGTCAATATCTTAGAGAATGAAGTCTGTCATACAGCTTAATCTTGACAGACAAATAGTCTAGGTAGAGAATAAAAAGAGTTCACTAGCATAATCTGAACTCTTGGAAGTGATAAGAATAGAAGTAGATAGTTTGTTTTTCTTTCAAACGAAGAAAATGTCAAAGGTTTCCTAGTTCAAGTGCACTCTAGGAAGAAAAAACGTTAGGCAAGTAGGTTGGGTAGGTAGAGATGAAGTTGAGTTAATCATGTTTTTTCAAATTATTGAGATCACAACTTCAAAGAAGCATCAAAAAATTAAAATAAGGGAAAATATTCCCAATGGATAAGGCACCGATCTTCATAAAACCAGAGATCTGATGTTTTGGACAGCTCCTAAAAAGGAGCTACCCTCCCCAAGTGAAGCCACTGTTAGTCATCAATAATTTTTTCCTTTTATAGATGAATAAATGCTTATCATAGATTTCTAGAAACAAAATTCATAAATATTGTGAGTTCTAGAAATCTCACTGCCTTCATTATCCTTAAGATAAATTTTTCATTATTTCACTACTCTAGCAAGTCATGGTCAGCCTATCACTCCCAGAAGACCCATCATGGGCTCATGCCACTCATTTTCACTATGTCAAGCTAACTTTCTAGGCTCTTTAGATAAATCAAAATCAGTATTTTTGGGTCTGCAATGCATAAAGTCTTTCACTAACTCTATTTTACACCTAAAGACCCCAAGTCAATTTTTCAGCCCAAGGCCAAGCCCAAAAACCCTCCCTCTAGGTCATTTAGGGTTTCACAGGTTACATGATTGTTTTTCTATTCTGAATCACTACTTTACATATGCCAAGAAGATGAAATAAAATGAAAATGAGGGTCAACACATGAGTTCCCAAGATAGACCAAAAATCCTTCAAGGAAAACCTCCTTGGTCAAGAAAAAATTTTACAAGGGATAACTGCCCTTGTTGAAATTTCTGCAAAAATGATTGAGATGACCATCAATAGAAAATGAGGTAAAGTGAGAGGCCAACCCATCACTAAGTAAAACCACAACAAAGGAGAGGCAGTTGGCCTATGTTCAAAGAAAATCAGGGTTTTGAGGACTGTTTGGCTAAACATTGCTACCAAGGAGCTAGTGCAAAGGCTACAAGGACAAAAGGCACAACAAGACAACCAAGTACACATTGAAGATTTTTAGAAATTATAAATGAAAAAGGGAAAAAGGTGAGGTGAATTGAATAGAAATGAATGAAATTGAAAGGGATATAGAGAAATTAGAAGAAAACACTAATTATTTGTCTCTAAAAGCCCTAAAAACTAAAATTTGGAAAGGTAGGCAAGAAGGTGAAATGAAGACTGTGTGTCTCCATGATGAAAGTAGGTAGAAGTTTGAAGAATGATATTAGGAGGTGACCTCCATGGTTTTTCAAGGCAACAATGCTTCACTGCATCAAAAGGAGTGAAGTAAAAAGAGTATGTGTGTGAGGAAAATAACGCTTTCAAGTGCAGTCAAATTCCATCAAAGTGATCAAAGGAATGAAAGAATAAGGTTAAGTATCAAAATGAGAAATCAAGCTGAGAATGAGTTTATTGTTGAGTAAATAAAGTGTCAAAACCCAAAGAATGACTAAGGAGACCAAAAAAATGTGTCATGGGCACCTGCAAAAATCAAAGGTGGCCAAGGGAAGAAATATCATGGTATGATTTCCCAATATTCATCAAAATAAACATGTCACTACCAAAATCAGCAAGAAGGTAAAAAGACATGTTTTAGGTCACTTACACTCAATAATGCCAAAAAATATAAAAAAAGTGGTTTCAGTTCATCAGTGAAAGAAAAAAATGTTTACCAGTGCCAGCACTCCAAAATTTAGAGGAACCTATTCATTTCTTCAGCACACCCTCACCAAAGGAAGAAAAATAACTTTGACAAGTTCAAAATCACCTACAAAAGGCTAAAGGGATATCAGTGAAAATTATAAAGTGACAAAAAATCAAACATAGAAAAGTGGGTTTTATACATTTGATTTATTTCTCAAAAGGTATAAAAGGCCTTCTTAGTCTTTTTCCATCTTAATTTTCCATTACAAGAGAAGAGAAGTTTTTTAGAAGAAAAAATAGAGTTTTTGGTCGATTTATGGGCAAGGGTTGCTAGCACTGTGCGAATAAGTGGTGTTGTGCTTACAAGCCCTGGCGCTGTGCAAATCAAGCATTTCAATGTGTAAATTAACTTTGTGTTGTGCTAATTTGGGGTGGTGTTGCGCGAATCTGTGGCACTGCGCAAAGAACTGACCGACACACCTAGGACCTGACTGGAAGGCCTACATGTGCACAGCGCTACACTAATCCATGGGCACGACTACCGGCGTTGTGCTCACAAGCTGACCTGATAATTTTGGCAGGGCATTGTTCTAATTCAAAACGCCCCTCAAACAAAGAAATTTTTTTCCCAAAGGCTTAAAGACTCCTCCAATTTGCCTCCAAAGGCCTACAAAGAAGCTAAACCTGTTAGGTACCCTTTTCCTCCTCCTCTCAAATATTTTTTCATCTTGATAGCTATGGAGTAATTAAACCCTAGGTGTGCAAACCCTAGGTTTCAAATGCATATTACACATTTGTTTTTGGCCTCCTTGAACGAGTTAAGTGTCATTTGAGGGAGAGTAAGCTAGTGTGGTTACAATTCATTTTCAAGAGAAGCCCCCTTAAGCTCCAAAGCAAGTAGTCCTAAAACCTAGCCTCCATATCACTCATCTGTTAAGGTTGCAATCACCACCTTCTTCATTTTGCTCCTCCAAACCCTAGTTTGTACACAAACAGCTCCCATCACCATGTCAGGGGAAAAAGACAGTAGTAGTAGTGACATGGGTCAAGAGCCTATGAGACGAAACCACAAGCGAGGAAAATTGAATAGAGTTTAACCCCAGAGGATAGTGGCTATCACCTCATCTCCCATGATCCTCTCATGTTTCCAGAATATGGGATGTTTTCAATTTTGTGAGAAGGTCAAACTAGTACAACACCACCCAGAGCTTACAAGGTTGTTTGTCCTCAACCTCCACAACAAACAGGTGAATTTGGTAGGGGTGGATTTTGAACTATCAGCAGATACCATCTCTGATGCTACAGGTATCCCTGATATTGGTGAAAAATTGTTTAAGAAGGCCAAATTGGACAAGGATTATTATGAGCCATTTATCAAGCCTAGGTACATAGAAGGTTGCAAGTCTATTTTTCCCTTCTCACGCCTCAAACAAAGATTTGCACCGTTGATGAAAGTTATCATGAAGTACTTCACCTATGAGGGTAGGTACTCTAGGCTTTATTCCTATCATCTTAGAATCCTCATGCATTTCACAAGGCTTAAGATCCTCAAATTTCAATACTACCTCTATAAAAATATGGACAAAACGTCTTTTGTTTTCCGGAGAAGGAGTCCTTCCCAACAAATGAAAAGTGTATTTCACCATTCCTTGATCAAGATGGTGGTATTACATCAGTTGGAACAACAGGGTATACCTTGGGAGGTATTCATAGCACATGAAGTCTTCACAAGCCCACAACCTCCTCATCAACCAAAATTTCCCTCCTCATCTACACAAGTGTGCTCACCTCAAGGAAACCTCTCTTCTTTCCCTTCTCTTGATGCATCATATGAAGAAGATAAGAGTGGGAATGATGAGAAAAGTAATTATAGTGAGGTTAATGATGATGATGTATTCCATATAGGGGCAAAAAACATGGAGATACATGATGATGATGGGCTAAATCAAGAAGATGAACATAGTGTTGAAAATGAAGGTAATGAAATCAGTGAAGAAGAGGAAAATAATGATGAGAAAGAAAAGGAAAATGATGATGCAGGGACAGAGAATGAGGAGGAAGAAGAAGGGAATGATGAAAGTGATGAAAAGGTAGAAAAATATAATCAAGAAGAGGAAAATGAGGAAGATGAAGAGCTGGACAAGCATAAATTTAAGGCAATAGTGATGAAAATGAGACAGATCATAGTAAGGAGGAGGTAAAAGACAGTGATAAAGAGGCAGATGATAAGGAAGACAGTGAGGGAAAAGATAGAAAAGAGGAAAATAGTCATGAAAATCATGACAGCTGTCATGGTAGTCATGACAACAATCAACCCCTCAGTGATAATGAGAATAGTGACAGTGCAGAAAACAAAGATGAAAGAAATCATGGTGATGAACAAAATGAAAGTAAGGAAAGGGTAGAGGATAATAGTAAAATTTAAGAGCATAGCCATGGTAAGGACACCACAAAGACCACCATCACACCTTTTTCATTCACCAACCAACTCTTTGTCCATGCTTGAGAAGTTTCCTTAAAGTTATTTGGAATTTGATCATTGATGTTTAGCCATTCCCTCTTCATTGATTAAATTTATTTGTTATCTTGAATTTTTTCTAAATCTTGAAGGTAAAATCACTAAAATTTAGATTGGTTTCTTGCTTTCTATGGTTCACTAAATTGTTCATCTTGAATGATCATTTTCTTAAGTATAATTTGGAAGCTATTGTTTTTCCATGTCTTATGATTATGTCCTCATGTTGATCAGTGTTTGAGACCATCTTGTTTAAATGGTATTTGTTTAAGGATTCTTCACTACCCTTACACACCTACCTTGTTCACCAAATTATTGTTCATTTCACTTCACTCATACTTTAAGGATCTATTTAACAAAGCTAGATTTTTCCTGTTATGCATCTTGTTTCATTGTTGAGATATCCATGAATTTCATAGACTCCATAGCCCAATGATTTGTAGACCCCTCACTCCACTTATTCTACCTAACCATATTACCCAACCAAACAAACAACAAACCCTACACTTAACAACTAGACTAAAATCAAACCCTAAAAGAAAAAATTTCACATCCTTTGCATACAATAGAGAGAGCCCTCTCTAAGTCCAGGAAGACTGGGTCCCATGGCTCCAAAGACTGGTTTCATGTTACCCTGTTGTTGGGTCATAAAAAGGTATCTTTCAAACACCTAATTAGCCTACATTAATCATTAATCCAGGAGCGAATTTTTATTTCGAGTGTACTCTGTCTCAGGCTGCAATTAACTAAGAGTAATGCTGTGAAGATGTAGTACAAAATGTTGAATACAAGAGTAAATGGATGCTTGTAAAGAAATATAATAACAGTAACATAAACGAAAATGCTTTGAAATATTAACTACATCAATCTTCAAACCATCGATCAAGGATACAGTAGCAGTAACTCCTTCCCTTAGAAATCGATACAAGATAACCAATTTGGGAACATGGAAGAAATAACCAGTGTCCTCTACAGTTGGTGATCTTGTTCTTAAAGCAACCAAAATGAAATCAAACTCAAACTACTTGTTGATAAAGATAACTGAAAAGGAACTTCCTCTAATAACAAAATCTAGAAAGGAGCAGCAGCTTATAATTCCTATGCATAACAATTGTAACCCATCTATCTGCTAATCTAAAGCTATGAATAAAAAATGAACAATAAGCTTAAATGGAACAACAACATGAATTGAACAGTGATTATAATTTTAACACAATCAAGCAACTAATCTCCATACTCCAATCGTGTTGACAGCCAAGACTACACAACAGTCAATTATAAAAAATCATAAAACAATAGAATAGCAACTAGAATTAAATACAGAACAATAAAGCTTTATAATGATGGCAAGATAAATGAACAGCGAAAACACTTCTTGCAGATGATAAAAGTGCAATGCAATTCGTTAATGATCACAATGAATATGTATTCAATCCAACAGCAGTCAATCAACTCTGCAATTAAAATAAAATTTAAACACAACTTCACACAACAGTAAGCAAATATTAGAAATAAAAATAGCAAGGTAATTCCACCAGATCCGGGCCCTTAGTGCCAGTGAGATACTGCTGGGCTACCTCAGAACTTAAGAGATGAAATGAAACATGTCTTTGATATTAATCAAACATAAAGTATTACAAGGACTTTAATCTCAAAGCCGAGAGTCAATAAACAATATTACAGAGGGAATGTTTTAATATGAGAACTTCTGACTGACCCCATGATCACTAAAGGAAATTTCTTTATAAATCAGAGCTTGATGGACTAGACGAGGAATAAGATGAGTTTGAACAATGATCCCTCAGGATCGAAGGATCCTGAGGGATTCGCTCCCCTTCGTTTAGTTATCATCTTGTTTACTTTGACCAAAGCCAAGCTATCCCCTGCCTTTTCTTGGCAATGCGTTCAGATTTCCTTGTCTTTGGCTGGACGTGGTTTAACGCTGATGGAGCAGCAATTGCATTAATCTCAGCCTCGCCTTTGGTACAGATGTTAACTTCGTCTAATTCCTATTTTTTTCGACAAAAAGCAACATTTATTAATGTTTTTACAATAAACATAAACCTTTTCAATTCTACCATAATTATTATAATAAATTACCTTCCCAAGGTAAAAAGGAGTATGTCTATAGTAAAAGAATGATAAATTGCATAGTAATTTCATACCTTTTTCACTACCCAACATACCCCCCTACTTAATCTTTTTCATGTCCTCATGATAACTATAGTTCACATGGAGAGCAGTCAAAGAAAAATCTGGATAAGGTTTGTCATCAAAAGGCCTTAAACCATGCAGTGTGGCTAATTCCTCAAAAACATGCTCTGTCTGTCCTTCGGAGAGTTCGTAAATGGCTTTGTAGTCTGAAGCAGGATACCATGCAATGGGGCTTTGGAACCTACAACCTAGCCAGAATGTTCCTTCTTTTAAAATGAGATTATTATAGGAAATAAAGTGGTCTACAGCTAGCCCAAAGTTTTTATAATTAAACAGTTCTCTATTTTGCACATTATGATTGGAAATTCTCCACCATACCTTAGATGCTATATAAGCTTGGTTTCTAATGGATAAGAAATAATTTTTTCCATTCAAGATAACTGATTTGTGGAAAGGCCCCAATGCTTGGGTGATGCCTTCCTTCTTCCTCATCCGAATATCGAATTTCTCCTTCAATTTCCTCTTCCTCAGTATTTCCTTCCTTTGCACTGGATTTTTTCTCACCACTGGTGTGGTGACTTATTTCTTCTTCGTCCGAATAGAAAATTTCTCCTTCCATTTCCTCTTCTTCATCAGTACAAGGACTTCCTCCCTCCAATTGGGGAGGTTTTTCATCCTCTGAGCTATGCAATTCCAGGGGCTGGCTACTACTGCCCGGAAGTCCTTCCATCATCCCATTACTTCATTTTAAATGGAGGGACTGTCTATGAGTTGATGGCTCATCTATTGAGCCAACCATTCTCTTCTGTTTCGGGGCAGGTAAGGCTAACCCTCCATCAATGGAGAATATCAACTCCTCCCATCTGGTCTATTGCTGGGCGAGGCTACGAATCACTATTAATCGAATTAGGCAATGGTGGCTAACCACCATGTCTGCATGCTGAGCTTTTCTTATATTACGAGTAATATCATGCAGTAAAGAATTTAAAAATGCATGAAAATTTACAGTGCATTTCTGTTTTAATACAACCAGTAATTTAAGGTGGCGAGGTCTTACCACGTCTTTCCTTTTGTCGCGCGTTATATAGGCCTGCACTATCTTGGCCAATTCCGTCCATGGTTCTCCCAATGATGCTGGCTGAAATCCTTTGCCTTTGACAACCAATGTCTGTCTGTCATCCAGAAAAATCTTCATGGCTTCTCGAATCCTAATCTTCTTTTGAGTCCATATAGTTCCTTGCGCTGGTATGCCAGACACCTTTGCAATTATTTCATTGGATACAACTATTTGTCTTCCTCTAACCATGGAGAATCCTTCTTGCAAGTTTTGTAAAAATTCAGTGGCCACTGCTTCATGGGGTTGTTGCATCCTCGTGAAATATGTAATCCATCCCAGTCTTTCCAAAATATCTCATGCAGCATCAGAAATGACTAGCACCTGCGGCCCACTCTGAATTGGTCATCCTCCCATTGTCTCTGCACTCTGTTAGTTCTTCCCAAACACACAATGATCGCAATGGAACAACACAACATGGTGAATTGGAATAATGTCATCAAATTTTTGTTATTCCCTAGAATTCAGGGATTTGGTTCACATATAGGTAAAGAAATATCGGAATTTGAACTGCATGCAGACATCCACACCCCTCCTGAAGGATGATAGGTCACCCTTGACTGTCAATTGAGAGAGGAAAGTGTGGCACAACAGTAGTACAACAGGGAAAAAGTAGGCATAATTATGATACATTCAATCAAATTATAGAAATTACTGAAATCAATGCGTGTGATAAATCAGTAATAGATATAAAATCATTTTGTAATGATTCAAATATAAGGAGAAGGGACAGCTTAAGATAAACATAAGTACAAATGCGTTTGTTACCCACTTCAAAGTAATATGATCGATTTATAATGATTTTCATGTATAATAGGTTCAAAATCAAAGGTTAAGGATTCATACTTTCATTTGATATTTAAATAGAGACATAGGAAAAAGGGTTTAATATGAATATTGATGTGTATAAATGTGGCTCCAATACCATCAGCAGAGCTCTGTTGCCCACAGGTGTCCATAACCTTGAAAGAGTTGCTTTCTCACCCTTGGAACCATTGTCCTTTATGCTGAGGAAGTGTTTGTTAAATGTCATAATGGAGGCCATTGTGTTGGCTTGGTGACCAGATAAATCACAATGCCATTCACTAGGAGGGAGTGAAAAGTGGGCAGGCCGGCTCGTGATGAGACCTCATGTTCCAAGGACTTCCTTATTTTTTCAATTGTCCATTGGACCATATCCCTGGTTTGGTGGCCATGTTGGGAATGCCACTTCACTGACTTCCTTATGATCATGGTAGGCTGGCTCTTGATGAGACCCCCTATCCTCGATCTGCCAAATCATACAATTATTAGTGAAACATATAAAAAAATTTCTCTTTCATATAGCACTTTCCTAGTTATTCATAAAGGATGGCTCAACACTCCTTAAGAGTAGGGATGGTGGAAGAAGTCTGAACATTTCAATAGAACCGAATATGCCCTTATTCTTACTCCATAAATAAAAATCAAAGAAATTTATAACATATGGGAAATAACCAATCATGATAAGGATAATTTATTACATTAATTCAGTGGTAGTAAAACAACAAAATCATGTTATTGATTATGTTCCTTTTCCCTTTTTCTTATCATTACTAAGAAATTTTTTAAAAATGACGATTTCTTTTGATTTGCTGATTATAGTAAGCTTTAATTTGTATGATTGTATAAATAATATGTTTTCCTTTAGAAGAGTCATCAGAAATTCTCAAAATGCTAATCTAAAATAAAAAAACAATCCACTCAAAAGATGTTGTTCCTTTAGAAAGAACAGCAGAAACAATCTGCGGAACTGTTGTTCCTTCTGAAAGGAACAACAAAAACAGTCTACGGAACTACTGTTCCTTTAGAAAGGAACATCAGAAGTGTTGTTCCTTTAGAAAGGAACAACAAAACTCAAAACAAGAAAAATAAAGAGAATTTAAAAAAAAAATAGAATTCCATGAAACAAACAACGAAAACTGAAAATAAACGAAATAAACAGAGATTTGAAAAAATGAATTCCTTAAAACAAATAATCCAAATAAATAAAAATATTTATGTACAAAAAAAAAAAAAAAGAGATGGTTTAATAAACTGGTGCCGAGGAGGAGTTATCCCCTTCAGCCAAAATTTCCATGGTAGAATCTTCCCGCAACTGTTGGTAAAAGGATTCCCGGGTAAGCGGTTTATGATACAAGCATCCTCGATGACTATTTACCTTAAAGGAATGCCCAGATTCATCAATGGTAGTTAATGTAATAGTGCCATTATTGTGCACTTTTTGTATTTCATAGGGTCCAAGCCATCGTGTTTGAAGTTTCCCTGGAAAACCCTAAAACCTAGAATCATATAGGAGTGCCCAGTCTCCTTCGTGGAAGATATTTTCTTTGATCAGGGCATCATGCCATTTTTCTCTATGTTGTTGGATTAATGATGTGTGTTGAAGAGAAGAGAGCCTAATTTCATCTAATTCATTAATTTTCTGCAGTATTTTAGCTTGGGCTTCATTTAAATCTAGACCCACCTTTTGAGCTATTCTTAATGTCTGAATTTCAAATTCTATTGGAAAGATGGGTTCTTTTCCAAATACCAATTGATATGGTGAATATCCCATAGTGGGTATCCACATTGTTTGATATGCCCACAATGCTTCTGGCAATATGTAGGCCCAATCTCGTTTGTGTGAGGAAATGTTTTTTTTCAATATAGATTCAATCACTTTGTTCGTGCTCTCTACTTGGCCATTGGCCTCTGGGTGGTATGGGGTTGTAATGTTGTGCTGAATGTGGTAATTTTGTAGTGTTTCAGCTAATTTATTACCTACAAACTGTGGTCCTCCATCTGTGATTATGTCCCTTGGGAGGCCATATCGAACAAAGATTTGGAAAAGAAACTGTATTACAGAGTCCTCTGTAGCTTTTGAAAAACCCTCTGCTTTAACCCATTTGGTGACATACTCAGTTGCAACTAGAATATATGTTTTTTGGTTTGAGGTAGGGCTAATAGGGCCAATGAAATCAAGCGCCCAGTGTTCAAATGGTTCAATCACTAGTTGGGGGTTCAAAAGAATTTCATCAGACTGCCCAGGGCGACCTGCCCTTTGGTAGCTATCACAGGCCTGCACAAATTTTTTGGCATCTTTAAAGATAGTAGGCCAATAATAGCCTATTCATAAAACTGTTAGTATGAATTCTTCGTCGAAGTGTACGAAAAAGAACCACTTTAGCTACGCATAACTAATAGCCCTAACAACAATAGAGGCTGCCAAACATCTTCAGATATGTGATTAGTAGTTAAAATGCTGCAACAAACGGATCTATAAATGGAAAGACATTAAGCAGTAAAGTAAAGAGTTTGCTCCATGCATCCAACAGACAAGACAAGAACACGATTTTTGAATGAATTTTTATATTACAGGGCACCTGGGAGGAAACGAGAAGGTGTATCTAGATCTCCTCAATGGGATGGGTTCTTTGTAGTCCTCAGCACTTCAGATCTAAGCTTTCTCTCTCTTGTAGATGTAGAAAACCCAATGCAGAAAGTAGAGCTCAATGGGTGCAAAATGGCAGAAAATGAGACCAAATGTATAGATCCAGAGTGATCTAATAGGCAACAAAAGGTGAAGAATGATGGGGAAAACCATCCTATTTATAACAAAATATTGGGTCATTCTAGATCTTGTTGCATGATTAAAATAATGTTAATCAAATCTAGATCCACCTCTATGGAATATTTTATTATTATTTGTTGGAGGGAAAGGGTGTTTGACTTGGGTCAAATCCCTTGATTAGTGAAAAATAAATAAATAAATGATTTATTTATCTTTTTAAGGAAGTGGTTAGGATATAATCAAATAAATAATGATTTATTTGATTAATGGTGGTTGATTTGGTCATATTTAACAAGGAATATTATTTAAATAATTATTCCTAGAAAATAATAAGATAACTATGGGTTTATCTCATTAATTTCTTTGTTTTTGGGTTAAACATGACTGGGAATAATAATTAAATTATGGTTTAATTAATTATTCCTTGGGGAAAATCAAACAAATATGGGTTTGTTTAATATTCCCTTTTGGGGTTTCCTAATTAACATAGTGAAAGCAGTTTTACTCGGGGTAAAACTGGTCTTACATGGTGTACTTAGGTCCATCTAATGATAAAAGGTTAGATGACCAAAAAATGGTGTAACAGGTTGCCCCCCAGCGTGCGAGTGTCAGGAGCAAATCGTATGACCGAAGTACGTTGTAAGAACACAATCACTAGACAGCAAAAAGGGATGTCAGAGAGAGAAATGTGAGGTAAATAGTGTGCTGAAGGACTAGACCCTGAGGAGATGAGACTCGCAGGTGCAACAAGTCTCTTTTATGAGAGGGTACCTGTGCTGAAGGCGGCGGGGGAGGCATACCTATGCCCGCCGTGACAAAGTACAAAAGAATAGTGTGTCCAGTAAGCAAGGGACCGAACCATAGAGTACAGCTGGCATAATCAAGGGCCAGATAAAAATACAATGAAGAGTCTCACATACATGCTGTGCCTGGGATAACAGCCAGGGCTAGTACAATAATATCTGAGTACATGAGATAAATACAACCCAAATGCCCCCTGTAAATGGGGAAGGGCTCACAAAATCTGACTGATACATGCAAATCAAGGAGGTGCTGCAAGTGGCTCAGGCCAACATCATCAAAATCTGGAGCGGCATCGAAGGCTGCAAAGAAGAGGTCATCCGGGCATGTGGGGGGCTACCTGCAGGGCCACCCCCTCATGAGGGTTGAGACATCTCACACACACCTGGGAATCATCAAGAGCTGCTGTTGGATCACGGGCCCGTCAAGTATACGAATCTCGATCATGCTGAAAAGGAGCTGGAGAGACAATCAAGTCAAGGGGAAATGAGAGATCCCCTTGCCTAATCCGAGGCACCGAACAAGAGTGGAAGCTGGAACCAAGGTACACCGCCCTCTAGACCTGGCTTCTGGAATGAATGTGTTGATGTCGACAGAAGGAGGTCTGCCATAGGTGAGGCAATGAGAGATCCTCAACTAAGGCACGAGAGAAAACAATAGAGCGACGGACAGACTGACACTAATGACGATAGTGGAAATGGGAAGGACTGAGTAGCGAATGGACGACTTCCCTTGTTAGAGCATAAAGAGCA
The DNA here is from genome assembly GCA_034641835.2 of Pinus albicaulis. NCBI lineage: Eukaryota > Viridiplantae > Streptophyta > Pinopsida > Pinales > Pinaceae > Pinus > Pinus albicaulis. The sequence continues at coordinate 295,135,780 of CM076572.1, forward strand.
TGGATGACATGGCAGCCATTGAAACAAGATCATAAGGGATAGGGGACAGTGAGACTGAAGGTCATAATGTGCGACACAAGAGAGAGACCAAGCAATGAAGGGTGGAGGGCTATAGTGGGGTGCAGAGGGACGTGGTATAGACTCCATGGATGCAATGATGACTCAACTTGGATGCTCTAAACAAGGGCGACTCGATGGTGCTGCCACATAGTAAGGGCCCTAATGGGGGACCCGGAAGCATGAGTACAAAGTGGGAACTCATGACAAAAATCGACACGAACGTGGACAAGTAAGGGAGCAATATGGTGCCCCAAGTACAAGTGTCGTAAGTGAGGAAATTCGATTTTAAGGAGCGGTGAAGTGACCCTTCTTGGACAATATGTGCCCAGGTGAAGTATCAAATCACCAAAAACTAACAGAAACCCATTTGAGAGCTCGGTGAGAGCTTGCCAGCGGTGCTGACGGTTCGTCGAACAGGGCTACGGTGTGGTCGCAGCAGTCGAAAGAAGAAACAGTGGTTCTCTTTTAATAAGGCAGTTTTCCCTCCAAAATAATTCATTTGTTATTGTTGCTATGGTGAATGTGGAGAGGAGAGAAGGCCCTAAATCTTGCGGTGAACGTAGCGGACAAACCGACCGTTGGAATCGAGATCCGTCAGTTGGAGGTAGGGGGCCTAACCTTTCTCTTGCATTTTGATGGATTACTTTTTCAGTTTAGGGCCCAAACTTCCAAAAACAGCCCCTCCTTCATCTCTACGGTCGGGTCGCACTTTTTGGGGCAAAAAGTGTGACCTAGGACGCAGGTTTGAGGGCAAAAAGTGCGACCTGGTCCAGAAAATGGCAGAAAACTGCGACCTGGGAGATGAGGGGGTTTTGGTGCTGTTTTATGGCTGGAAGCTGGGTTTTGGTGTTTGGTTATGGTTGGCCCGATCTGAACGCTGACAAATATGATGTGTTTGTGCAGGTATGGCAGAGTTGCGGGTCAACTGGAGAGAGAGGGATCTGGGAACACTTCGGGCAGAGATCCAGGCGGATCAGGGCGTTCGTCGTGTATTGGCCAGATTTGGGGTTCTTAAGTTTGTGGAGAACCCATTGATGAGAGCAGGGGAACCATTACTGGCCCGGATTATCAGTTATTGGGATCCAGATCAGGAGATCTTTGTAGTGCAAGGGCACAGGATCGAACTGACGGTCCAGGATGTGTACTTCTTGACCGGCCTCCCACCACTGGGGATAGTGGGAGACACACAGCCAGTGCTGCCGCGGGGGTGACATATCATGGAATTCGTGGAATGCCATTGTCGACCGGGTCTCCAAGTCAAGGGGACTCGAATATCGATCGGGGATCTAGAGAGGCTAGAAACCCGTGCAGTGGCCGCAGCTGTGCTGCGGATCCTGGGCAGCCAGGCGTTCCATCACATCACCGGTGGGCAGATGATGATAGTGGAGAGTGTGTTGGGTGGGACCTACTTTGGGTGGGCCCAAATGATGCTGGTGTCGCTAAAGCGATAGTTGTCGCTATGCAGGCGGCAGGTGAATCATGATTGCTCATATGGGACTTTATTGTGCGCCTTCTTCTTTGAGAAGATCCCGACCTTGAGGCCTCGTGTGCAGCTTCCAGATGGGGGCCCGAGAGAGCCCAGGATGCGTCGTTGGGGACGACTACTCTGCAGAGGAGGAGGAGGGGCGATCGGGCGAGTGTTTCGACCGGAGTTCTTTGCCCATTGGGATCAGATGCCGTTGTACATAGACGACTACCCGTATAGTGGGATGAGCTACTGTGGGGATCCGGATCTGCCACTTCCGTCTGGTCGAGTCTGGGGGCCCGATGGTAAGTGACAAATTGCTATTCTTATGTGGGCATGTTAAAGTTTTTGAATAGTAAATAATGATACTGATTCATGGACTTTTGGTATGCAGATATAGCACCGGTAAAACCGGCCGGATATATGGGACGACCGACAGCGTCTGGAGCTACGGGTCCGAGTGGGTCAAGAGCAGCGAAGAATGAGGATGCAGCCGCCCTACTGGAGGACATCCGCCGTAGATGTGAGCAGCTGTTGACCGGAGTATCGGAGCGCGGGTGGCAGGATTTAGACGACTAGTACATAGAGCCATGTGTTGGTCTCCCCTCGGAGTGGCGAGGTATCATGCGGCGCATGGCGATGGCCGGTCAAGCTATGCGTGATCTACAGGCTGCAGGGGCAGAGCCATTGGCCCGGGAGCCCCCAGATAGTGATTAGGGGCATATGGTGCCCCCTCTGATGTATGTAGGGGCAGGTGGTGCCCCCTATAATGTATGGAGGGGCAGATGGTGCCCCCAGTTTTTGGATTTTGTTTGTAACATGCTATGGGCATGTCGTATGGAGGGGCATATGGTGCCCCCAGTTTTTGGTTTGTGTTTGTAACATGCTATGGGCATGTCGTATGTATCAGAGTAGATGGACTCATCAATATATGGTTTGCGACACATATTATGGATATGTATCGTCTTTTGATGGTTGATTTAATGTTATTGTCTTGTATGAATTGTGTGTGATAAATGCCAATCTAGAACATGGTTTGCAATACTATCTACGTAGTGATTCTGGTCTCGGGGTACATGGTTGAAAGTTATGGTTTCAAACGCACGTATTAAGACTTTTACTCATAAATAGCGTCTAAACAGCAAAGGGTTATGCACACGATAAACACCATTTATTTGCATTACAAGAAGCAGGGAATCCAAACGAACGTGTAGATGGCGGATGCGATGCAAGAGGGCATCAGCTAATAGGCCACGCACTGCATCATATTCGGCCTGATTGTTGGTGGCAGAACCAATGCATACCCCATTAGACAGAACGAGGTCATGCAAGGGGGTGAAGATGGCCCACCCTGCCGAGGCAAGATTCCTGGAGTAGCGACTTGCACCATCGACGTGACCGATAAAGGGTGTGGACGGGGGGTCCTGCAACATGGTGTGACAAGACAATAAAGGAGGGGATGAAAGGAAATGACGGCAGCGTGAGGGTACAGAAGTCATCGAGCGGTAATGGGAGGAGGAAGGGGCAGGATGATCAAAACAGGTTGGTGTATGAGAGCTATCGAAAACATGGCGAGGACTCGGGCTGCGGATGTCAACAAAGACACAAGTGGAGTGATCTCGAGTATCGATGGACACAACAGGGGAGGAGGCAGACGGGCTAGGCTCCAAGCGTCGTGCATAAGAGGATAGGTAAAGAATGGTTACCGTAGACTCCGTCATCTGAACATCAGGGGGGGGATGTGGATGGGAGCGGGGGGATCCTCAGGCTGGCTTGCAGCATACTGCGCGAGAATGGGAGAGGCGGATTGATTTTGTTCAACCTCATACTCGCGGATCACCTCAAGGGAAGCACGGTAATGCGTTAGGTGAGGACAATGATGGGAGTAATGGCCATAGGCCCCGCACAAGGCACAGGGTTTGTTGGTGCGGAGAGTCTTGGGGTTCTTGGTCACGGACGAAGAAGGAGTAGGGGCTTCGAGGGCCGTAGATTCGGGGAACGCGACTTTAACCATGGGCCGGATACGGGGTAACTCGGGACAAGCATGGGTGGCATGACCAGTGACATCACATAAGGCGCAGGGCTTTGCGGGCGGAGCAGGAGCCGGGTCGGTTGTGATGGTCGTGTCTTTGGGTGCCCCCTTGCGGGCTTTGCCTTTCTTCCCGGGAGCCGTCGCAACAGGAGAAGGGTCCTGTGGAGGTGCTGGGGGCACAGTGGCTATGGGGGAAGCGAGGGGGACCGGTTGGACCGGTGTCAAAGCTATGTAAGGTTTGGGGTGGCCAGGGGGAGTGGCGGCTGGGGGATCAAGGTACCAAACCGGAATGCCCAAGGTCAAGTTAGGGAGGGAGAGAGTGGCCATGACGGGGACAGAATATACTCCGGGAGGGGGAGCTAGGAAAGGGATCTGCCCAGCAGGGAAATGACCAGGAGGGATGGCTCCAAGATGGTTAAGGCCAGGGGGAACTGATCCGGGAGGATAAAGGGGTTCAGGGATACCAGCTGTAGGGGGAGGGCCAGAAGGAGGAGGTCCGGCTGGCTGAGATGAATGGCTAGGAGCGGGTTGCGGAGGATGGGGGGGAGGTTGCTGACTAGCTGAGGCAGGCCGTTTATGGGCAGCCTGAGACGATTGCATCATGCAAACATTCGACAAGCTGGGATCAGTGACTGGAGGAGGGGGAAGATGACGGAAAGTACCAAGCAAGGTGGAATCTTTGTACACGCCGGGGGAGACATTGGTCAGAGAATCAACGGTTTGCTTGTTGGCTACAGAAGAGATGGTTGTCTCGGAGGAGTTCTGAGATGGCGGCTCATGATAAGATAGCTGGTCAATAGTGACTATCTTCCCATTGTGTGGGAAAGACATCTTGCGGAAAACCACGGATGGGACAGCAGACATGGCATAGGTGTAGCTTCGCCCCAATAGAATGTTGTAGTCTAGAGGGGCGTCAATGACTTCGACATCAACGCAAACAGTCTTACCGGCGAGGGTGATGGGACAGTTACGAAACGGGCCAATAGGCTGGGAGGCATGACCATCCCACGCTCGAAGGGTGATCGTGGAAGGGGCCAACTCAGGGGATCCGAGTTGCTTCCAAACCGAAGCGGACATCACACAGGTGGATGCCCCCTCATCAATTATACACCGGGATACGGTGGCGTTCCGGATTTTGACTGGGATTTGGAAAGCAACGGAAGGAGGAAGAGGAGGGTGGTCCGATTGAGTGGCGTCGAAAACAATCATTTGGTCATCAGCGGGATCAACAGCGCCCACGGCAGATAGTAGAGCCTTCCTTTGAGAAGGGCACGACTGGAGGAGTTCCAGTGTGGAAATGGCAGCAGGGGATTGTGCCAAATCATCTACTATACTGTACGATTGAGCGGCTCGACCGGAAGCAGCATTTCGGCGTAATGGGCCCTTTGGAATCTTTGGATGAACCTCAACTTTGGGTTGAGGGATGTGTAAAGGGCCACTGGATGTCGAAAGAGGCTCTGTAGAACCTGAAGAGGGAGGCTCGGGAGCAGACTGAGCAGGAGGCTTGGGGTACTGGCGAGACCGAGTTTGAAGGTGAAGGTCGATGGATGGGGAAGGAGCGGAGTGCATCATAAGGATCTGGTAATCGGAGGAACCAGAAATGGATGAGGGGGTGGCTATATGGCTGTCGGGGGGTTGGGTAGCCACGAATCCCTGTTGAGGGAAAGGATCAGTGAACACAGCAGGCTGGGTAGTGGCCACATTAGGAGGAACATGAGGGGAGGTGTGTTGTCCATGCAATGTGGCTTGAGACTCCCACATTTGTCGCATCTGGGGTAAGAGAGGACAATCGTGAGTGTAGTGACCGTAAACACCGCAACACGAACAGGGCTTGTTTGTGCGAAGCGGCCTGTCCGGCCTGGGCGGAGTGCCTTGTTGCGGGTTGCTAGTGTTAGGGTCCACACCAGAATTGGGTCCTCGGTTACCAGGGGCAGATTGGTTCTGGTTGCCTCTCCGCCTTCTTTGAGAAGAAGGGGGATTAGTCGCGCCCTGCTGTGCAAATACTTGCCCTGGAGGGGGTTGTAAGTGCTGTTGCAGGTTGTGAGGAGGCAAGGGAGGCGGAAGCGCATATGCTGGAGGAGCTGGCGCACCAGGCTGTGGATAAAGGTAAGGGTTGGGTTGGGCGACATTGAGGTAAGCGGGAGGTTGAGCAAATGTGATAGAGGCACGCGCATCCTCGATACATGTTGCCGGGGAGGGGGAAGAGTGCTTCGAGGTGGCCGGCTCCTCCTCGAGGGAGACCACATAGGCCCATGTGGGTGACAAGATGGATGGAAAGAGATTCAACGATGTCAAAGGTTAAGGAACAGAGATGCTCTCATGCTGGCGCCGCCGGCCCTGGGATGTCGTGAAGGATCGCATAAACACAACCGTACTGAGCATAGATCAGGTCTTATTTTAAAGCTATTTGGAGGGCAGCTTCTTCCGTTTGAGGAAAGTGAGAGGCGACATCTTTGCCGATGGGAGACGGGAGGGTGCGAAGGAACCAGTCCATGTAAACCCGATCTTCAAAGGGAGGGGCTCGACATAAGCTTCGTCTTCGTCGCCATTCCTGAACATGGGCAGAAAGGCGTGTTGAAGAGGATTGCTTAAAGGAAGTGAAGAGCTTCGTGCCAGTGTCGTATCGGAGAGGAAGCTGGAAGTATGACAAAAAGGTTTGGGCAAGAGTCTCGAATGTGGTATGGGAAGAGGTGGCTTGTTCGACATACCATTTAGAAGCTTCGTCGGTAAGCGTGCGTTGGAACAAACGAAGACGGATGGAGTCATCGGTAATGGAATTGGAGGAACACCACATGTGGAAAGACCGGACGTGATTGGTCGGATCTTCTCCATTAAGGCCCTCGAACTTAGGAATATCAGAGGGCAGCTTGGTGGGCATAGCGGGCCAGGTAGCATTGTGGTGAATAGGGTCATTAATCAACTGATGGAAATCGGGGAGGCTGAGGCCTGCAATGTACGGCAACACAGGGGTGGCCGGGGTAGTGGTTGTGACGGTTCCGCTAGAAGTAGGGCCGGCATTTGGGCCGGGAGAACCGCTAGCGTTAGGCCCTGATCCAGACATGGTGAAGGTAACAGGGGGGGAACCGGAAGGAGAAGGGGGACCCGATGAATCAAGAGAGGAGTCAGAGTGCGGACTCAAAGGTGGACTGGCTCGACGACGGCGGTGTGGAGCAGGTCGATCAACTGGAAACTGAGGGTGAAGGCCAATAAGTCTCCGGGAACGGCGCCTTGGGGGCGCAATGATGACAGGAAGAAGAGAGCAGACAAGGGTAGAAGGAAACGAGAATCAGAGGTCAAAAGGGAAGATAAGTGCGGTGACAATCAATTGATTTTGAGTCACCGGCGGTGTTACCAGTAGCTTCTTCACTTAGGGTCGGTGTGTGGTGTGCGTTGATTTTAATTTTTAAACCCTTTCCGTTGTTTGAGAGCAAGAAAAAAGTGTGCTACGTAGCTGAAAATAAACCTACAGAGAACAGAAATAAAATGCTGAAATAACAGAAAAATAACGGCTACGTATGCATCTATCTAACCCAAGAAGGTGGGTCTCTCACAACTATGCTGAAAAGAAAGGGAAAAATTATGTAAAACACACATAAAGGGAGCTCAACAGATCTAGGGTCAAAGGGGACAGAGATCCGGAGAATAAAGCTGCAGGCAAGAGGTGCAATCACAGCCAAGAGACAGAGGCAAGGTGGCTGGAAAAGGGAAATCAGCAAAAAACCGGGGGGGCAAGGCGGAGGCCTTCAGAAGAGGTCCAAACAAAGCGACAAGAGGTGATTTGAAAGGAAAAGAGGCTGATTTCAATGGATCTGAAAGGGAGGTAACAGATCTGGAAAAGAGGGGGCTGAAACCGTCATTTGAAACAACTAAAACTCTTCCACAAAAAGTGGAGGGTACGAAAGCCCTAGGGAGCTAGGTTCCCACTTAGATGAGTAAAAACAAATCAGAACTTGGTTAAGGTGGGCTGAGACAGAGAGAATTTGGAAAACCCTGGCAGCACCAACGGAGCAAAAAATTGGAGAGAAAAATCTTTGGAAAAAGAGCGGTCGCGATTTCGACACGTCGAGTTAGTCCTGAAAGCAATTTGAAAAGTGACCCTGGAGGTCAGTGCCAGGTTTAAGACCCAAAAGTGACCCGGTTCTCCGATTGTCTCGGCGGCAGATTTTCAGAAAAGTTGTCGTCTCAGTTGCGGCTGGTGTCGCTTACCTGCGCAATAAGGCCAGAAACACACGGAAGTTAGAAATTTTAAGTTTTTAGGGTTTATGTGAGAAAAATGACATAAAAAGAGGAAAACTAAGCAGCTGAAAAGAAGCCCTAGGGCCTGAAGTAGCTGGATATGCAGGAATATGAAAAACGACAGCGGTCGTAATTTAAAACCCGTGTGGAGTCGCCATTTGTTAGTATGAATTCTTCGTCGAAGTGTACGAAAAAGAACCACTTTAGCTACACATAACTAATAGCCCTAACAACAATAAAGGCTGCAAAACATCTTCAGATCTGCAATTAGTAGTTAAAGTGCTGCAACAAACAGATCTATAAATGGAAAGACATTAAGCAGTAAAGTAAAGAGTTTGCTCCATGCATCCAACAGACAAGACAAGAACACAATTTTGAATGAATTTTTATATTACAGGGCACCTGGGAGGAAACAAGAAGGTGTATCCGGATCTCCTCAATGGGATGGGTTCTTTGTAGTCCTCAGCACTTCAGATCTAAGCTTTCTCTCTCTTGTAGATGTAGAAAACCCAATGCAGAAAGTAGAGCTCAATGGGAGAAAAATGGTAGAAAATGAGACCAAGTGTATAGATCCAGAGTGATCTAATAGGCAATAAAAGGTGAAGAATGATGGGGAAAACCCTCCTATTTATAACAAAATATTGGGTCATTCTAGATCTTGGTGCATGATTAAAATAATGTTAATCAAATCTAGATCCACCTCTACGGAATATTTTATTATTATTTATTTGGAGGGAAAGGGTGTTTGACTTGGGTCAAATCCCTTGATTAGTGAAGAATAAATAAATAAATGGTTTATTTATATTTTTAAGGAAGTGGTTGGGATATAATCAAATAAATAATGATTTATTTAATTAATGGTGGTTGATTTGGTCATATTTAACAAGGAATATTATCTAAATAAGATTTAAATAATTATTCCTAGAAAATAATAAGATAACTGTGGGTTTATCTCATTAATTTCTTTGTTTTTGGGTTAAACATGACTGGGAATAATAATTAAATTATTGGTTAATTAATTATTCCTTGGGGAAAATCAAACAAATATGGGTTTGTTTAATATTCCCTTTTGGGGTTTCCTAATTAACATAGTGAAAGCAGTTTTACTTGGGGTAAAACTGGTCTTACATGGTGTACTTGGGTCCATCTAATGATAAAAGGTTAGATGACCAAAAAATGGTGTAACAATTGCTTTTAGGAGCTTGATCTTGAAACTATTGTATATCTATAATTTCAACTCTTCAAGGTATGAAATTTTATCCTGTGGTATCCCTTTGAAACTTCTTTCCAATTGCACAAGTCTGATAAATATTGGATTCTTTAATATAAAGTTATGTCCAATCTCCCTCGAAAACTTTATTATGGACTAGCTCAATAAAGAAAATTATATTGAATACCACGTTTTATTGTTTCAACCTTCAGATAGGAAAATGATAAGCGACAAAATTAAGTCTGTGAAATTTTAGTCACCTTTTATGAAATTCAAATTCGAAGTCTGTAGAGAAAGTAATGACGATTTTCCCGAGGTCACTTGTTTGAGACTCAATTTTGGAGCATGCAGAAACCCTAACTTCTTTATACCATATCTCAGAAAATGTAGTCAACCAATAAATGAAATTTCTACGCAAACTTTAAAAAGAATTTTCTCCACATGGTAGAAACTTCAAATTTTGAAGCTTCATAGAAAAAAAGTGTAGATAAAATTCCATGATGTCCTATTTGAAGCAACGAAACCATATAATCCGAAGCTCTGATTCTAAATGTTATGAAAAAAGATCACAAAATAGAAGAAAAAAAGATTAATGAATTAAAAAGTATCCTCTTAGAGGGGGAAATCTCCTTTACATCACATAAATGAACAATTCTTGGATGCTACAAATGAAAATACCTACTTGGTATATATAGGAGTCTAAGGGGTCACAATATAATCGTATCCTACATAAAAATAATAATGTAAGAGAACAACAATAACAATAGTGGGATTCTATGGGGCACAATAATAACAATAGTGGGCTTCTATGGGGCACAAGAATAACAATAATAGGGCTACGTGGGAAGAAAAATAACAATAAGGGGGCTAATGTTGGGTGAGAGTGGTCTCGACCCAAGTTCAAAGTTAGTTTCACACCAACAAAACTCTCTATTACTAGCTATTTCAACAATGACGTGCAACGCAGATCACAATCTCACCTGAGGCAATATTGGGGGATTTCAAAACTAAGTTTCTGCATCTAGAGGGACAATAGGACATGGATATATTATTAAACTTCTACTTATTCTTATTAGGAGCTACATGGATGCATTTATCTACTTTAACAGTCTATACTTCATTTATCAATCAAGACTTGTGTGCACTGCGACTTTATCATTAAAACACAACATAGACCATAGAAATAACTTCACAACACATATATTAAGAAAATAATATGGATAAAAATGGAGATGCTTTCAAACTCTTCTTATTTTATTATGATAAATCTCTTTGATACATACAACTTTTGTGACCTGCGCACACAACTATAGGTGGTATGTGCAAAAAGTTGTAGCCTCTTCAAGGCCTTCACATGCATAGCTATAGAGCCTTCCCTTAGGCACAAAAAATGCTTAGAATTGGATATTCAACAGTTCTTATTCATCAACAAGTACAATATTTATCTTCGACTTGACATTACATTTATTTATATAGCCTTTACATACATGAAATACCATGTTCCACATACCATGGGTGGCAAAAAACTAACAAATAATCTTGAACCCTTTACAAAAATAGGGGCTTCTGGCTGCCCCAAAGCCCCAAACCTCTGCGTTTTAGATTCATATTTGCTGGACCACGCACTTGGCTCCTTGAGTAGTGGAGTATTTTCACAAAAAATAGAGCGAAAACAGAACAAGTTGGGCCAAGCCCAATAGGCCCCCAATGCTCACATGTGACTCTTTCCAAGTAACGAAGTTGGTGCACACAAAACCTTATCTACAATGCTATTTTAGGTGTATTCAATGGTTGAATCATTTCTGCAAACAACTTCTCTTCTTGGTGAACTTCCTCTAATAACTTCTCAGTTGTCACTCCGACGATCTTCTGAAGCACATCTTTCTGCCTCTATGGCATCTCTTTAATATTTCCATCAATTTTATATGAAATTTGGATGGATTATTCCTAGCATGGTTGAGTCCTTGTGATGATCACCTTCTCTTTCCTTCGCATAACCTCGATCTAGCTCTGCATAATTTTCCCTTCAACATTGTGAGCAAGTCGATGCACAGGTGATAATGTCCTCGCAGTTGCCCAGATCTCATCCAACCACCTCTATTTTTCTTATACCCCTTCTTCAAATTTTTTTAATGTTTGAATCATCCTACAGTGAGGTCCAAATATCCATTTTATCTTCTCACAACTTTCCACAGTCCTTTACTATGGTGGAGATACCTTCCAATGCGCTGTTAAGCTCCACTTCCCTCTACTCACATACCTTTGGCGGTGTGGTTGGCTACAGCCTCATTTGAAGCTCAGTGATTTGCATATGGTACTAAAACTTGAGCTTCTCAATGTTGTTATTTGATTCCTTGATCGCGAGGGAGAGCTTCATAGCCTTATATGTTGGGGCTTCCTTTGCGCAAACCTTGATGTCTGTAATTTCGCTACAAGTATTTCCTAGTACATCATCTAGTTTCTTGTGTTTTTGCCACTCCTCGTCCCTCTCCTTGATTATCCCATCTAGTTCCTTCATTATATATTTTTTTTTTTGTTTCACTTCTTCGGTGGCTTGCAACATGTGATGTTCTCACCCTTTCATTTCTTTGACAGTCTCTTGATGAAATTTGTGGAGTGTTTGGGTGGGGAGCATGGCGAGGTCCATGTAGATGATTTCCCATCCTTTGGCATGCTATCGATCCTTTTCATCTTAGAACTGAAGTGCTCCTTTGGGTACCTACAAAATCCAAACATCATTTTTTTTTTCCAATCGATGCTCTAGCTACGCCTATTGGCTTGATTGTGCTAATTTAATGGTTGGTTATTCTTGTGGTTTTTTTTAGCTAAAAAATTAAGCTCTTGCATGCCTTGTTGCATCTTTTTCAGTACTAATTTATATTGATCTTCAATCTTGTTCCATGTATCTTCTGTGATATGCAACACCTTATCGCCAATTTCATTGATTCCCCCTTGAGTGAGGGTCATGGGCTTTGAGTGCGTGAATCTATATGCCTTGTGCTTATTCCGTGCAACTAGCATAAATGTTGTAGGTATCCTCCTCTTCACAATAAATGGGGAATCCACTTGTTCTCTGTTATGTTTCCTCCCATTCATTGTTCTTCTCATCTTGGTCTTTTCCATCACTCAGCCCCAGCAGCAAGGGTGGAATGAGTTTCAAACCAAGATACTGAATCTTCCTGTCCTAAATGAACCTCTTATATAGTGGTGCTATTTCTATGGCACCTCTTTATCTCTTTGGTGTGTGGTAATCCATATTTCTAATACTGTGCGGGAGTTTATTCCATCTCCTTTGACTAGCCATTATGCATTCATCTCCCAAAAAACTAGAAACATCATCAAAATGTACCATGGCTTGATATTGTGTGTTGAGGTACTTTTCTGCAAGTGCATCATCCATTTCTATATTGAGATGGCTGTTGACAACTCCCCTAGGGCTGAATAGTTCTGCCCTAAAGTGTAGAGGTTCCATGTCATCTCTTCTCATGAACCTTCTTACTTCTTGTGCTCTGATTTCCTCATTAACCATCCAAGATGCTAATGCCACTAACTGCATGTCTCCCATTCTAGGATTAGGGTCCCAAATTTTCAAGTCTCTCAACAAAATATTGTGCATGTAGAATTCTACCATTTTTTCATTATCTGCCATACTTGACTGGTTGGAAAAGTCAATGAATTGTCTGCAGTTATGAAAAAGTAAGGGTCCATGAGAGGCTACTATTTTTATTTTAAATATGAGCCACTGCTCCTTGAGGTAAATTGCATAGGAATCTTATGGGTATCTATTTTGGATGGCCTAAATGAAAAAATCTACCATGGTGGCCATTTCTAGACTGACAAGATTCTCACTGAAATATTATGAAGAATAAATACCATGAGTGATGCTCTTCCACTACTATAACATATATTTTATCATGAATGCTCACTTGTGTGACTAACAAAAACTGATAGAACACATAACATGCTTAAGAGACTAATAAAAACACATAACAATATGATGATTCTCAAACTGGAACTAGAAGAAAGGAGATATGGAAACATAAGTAAAGTAGAAAATACACATAGTAAATTGGTAATAAGTCCTCATTAGTATCATTCCATTCCATTGAAAAAAAATATTACAGATCATATAAGTCAAATTCTATAACCATCAACCAACCCTGACTTCATATCAGTTTGGCATATATATACAAAACATGATATTGTCATATTCCACAAAAAAATATGAATCTGTTTCCAAAATTTATTACGATCTTGTGCAAGAGACAAGGCTTATCCTTTAATCTTAATTACAAAGTACTATGACATAATGAAAATAACAACATTAAGGCTAACAATTTGAAGTTGTTTTTCTGATGTGGTTGTTTTATGGGGAGACTCCTCTTCCGTTCTAGTGGAACCAACTCCCTAAAAAGTGCAAACAATAGTGAAAATGGTGTGTGGTTGTTCCTTGAACGTTGTCAAATGTCTGGTAAAAACATGCCGGTACTGAGAGCAGTGATAGAAAACTATTTGAGAGAAACTCTGTCATTGTTCTACTTTTCCTTTCCCCTTTTTTGGTTGAAAACCCTTTGTAATGGCAGAAAACCTAAAACTTTTGGATAGAATGACAGAGGTTCATTTTATGAGAAATTACAAAGAAACCCTTTGAAATAGGTTTAATTGATAGAGGAGATATGGAGCGGAATGAATGATAAGCGAGGGGGTGATGACGTGGTGAAGGAGTGGGATTGATCGCAGATAGTGCATCGGAAGTTTTATTATGAAATGAGGGAGTTAAATGTTGAACATGGTGAAGTGCGATGTGCGATGAGAGTGGAGGTGACGTGGTAGAGAATTGGGACTGATCGCAGATCATGCATTGGAATTTTTATAAACATACATACATGTGCAATCAAAAACGTTTATCAGAACTTTAGACAAAACCGTAATTGCTCCTAGAAATATGAATACACATGGAATTGTGGTTCTAGCGCCCCACAACATGTTGACCAATCAGAAGAAATCGCACATCGGCCACCTGAAAGTTTAACGTTACACTGATAATGACTAAACCGTAAAATATACGATGTGTGAAATCCCATTGGTACACTATGCCGACACGTGTTCCTCACCTCACTGCATCACAAATCACTTAACACACCATGCAATTTCCTTAATGATAAAATTTACAAACTGCGATTTGTGAAATTGCTCCATGTGTGCTTTAATCTCCATCGTTGATATTCATCTAGATCTGACGGTCTTCCTTGCTCACCCTTCGCCTCATCGCATCGCAAATCAATTAACATACCATGTGATTGCCTTAATGATAAACTTGATGCATAAGTCGAAATATAACATCTTTTGGTGTGTTTTATGAGAGATGAAGGCCTTGTAACGAAGTATTCTCCCGAGTCTATTGTTATTAATTGTTGATAATCAGTTCTTGATGTTGAACACAAATTGGTGACTTTAAGAAGAATGCAAAGTTTTTCACCTAACGAATCCATGAAGAGGAAGAGGGGTTTCAAGACTTCCTTCTACAAGGAGGAATCAAAGATCTCCAACTGTGACCCCAGTTTCTGACCCAGAGATAATTATCAAAGGTGATAAAGGAAAACATAGATCAGTTGAAGCCACATCTTAGTCAGTGAAGAAGGTACAAAAAAAGTGCATTCCAAAGAAAATGGTACCTCTATCTACTTTAGAATCTAAAGAGGTTTTAGTTTCAAAATATTCTGTTGAAAAATCTCAAGTTGAAGCTACTCCCCTAGAAAATAAAGTGGATGTTGTTAACAAGTCAAAAGAGTTTGTGCTGAATGAATGGGAATTAGAACAAGTATTGGCTATTACACTTATTCTTGATAGGGGTATTTTTTACTAAAGAATACTTCAAGACTATTTTAAATTTCCTTCTCACTCATCCTGAATACTAGTCTCTTGTCACCCGTCAACAATAATATTTTCCTTTCTCTCCAAATCCAGTTGTTGGGTCATCTTCCTCTCATGCATTTGAAGAGGTTGTATCTAAAGGTCTTACTTTTAATTTATTTTATTTCCTTTTTTAGCAAAATAAGGTTGAATTGACTCCATCCCCTCAAGAGACAACTTTAGATTCTAATTCTTCTACTGAAGGAGAAGTAAAGACATCCTTTGTTCATCTTTTTGAAAACCCACTCTTCTCAGTTTTAAAGCCTAAAAAATATTATCAAGACCCCCAATTTTCTATTGTCCTAAATTAGAATCAAAATTCACCAACTGTAATTCTTATTTCTCAAACAACTACATCAGTTGTACATCAACAAAATATGGCCCAACTTGCCTTTACAAGGATGAAGCAGATAGTGACTGCGAGATATGCGCCACTCGTCCTCCCTCAACCCTTGCATGCACTTCCCCAGGGAGATTAGTTGAAATATCTTCCAAAATACACTAGGGAGGGAGAAGGAGTTTTTGTTGAGGAACATTTAGTGGATTTTAATAGGTATGTTGACAATCAGAATATTGAACATGAATATGTCTGGTCAAGACTCTTTGTTCAGAGCTTGGATGGTGAAGCTAGAAAATGGTTTAGAAGTTTGGCACCAAATTCAATAATAGGAATTGATGAATTAGAAGAGATCTTTGTGAATCATTGAGGTGATAGGAAAGACTATGTCTATTATCTTACAGAATCTGGAACTTTGACGAACAAGGCAAATGAGGCATTAGCTGATTTTACTAAGAGGTTTAATAAGATTTATCAGAAAATTCCTAAAGAAATTAAACCCACTGAAACCAAAGTTATGATAAATTTTGCAAATGCTTTAGATTCTGATTTTTCCTTATGGTTGAGGGCTGAAAAAGCATAGACACTAAAAAATATGCAAGAGGCTGCAATTGGAGTGTAGTCTAATCTCATGGCTTCTAATAAATTAAAAATTGAGGAAGAAAAGGCAACTAAAGATAAAAGGAAGATGAAAGAAGAAAATCCTTCTTCTTCCAAGTCCATTTCAGTAGAAGAAAAGATCGATCAAATTTCCAATTTGATCAAGGAACTTGCCTCTAAGATGTCAAAATTAGAGGTAGAAAATAAACTAGCTGCTAGAGTCAATCAAAACAAAGCTAATAGAAAGAAGGCTCCGTTCAGGAGGCCTTTTCAGCCTCAACAAATCCTACAGCACCCAAGGAGGATTGTTGATGATCAAAATGTTTAGCCTCCTTTGAATAATTTTTCTTAAGAAGAACAACAAGAGAATGAGGAATAAAATTAATAAATAAACCATGTGGGAGAAACTTTATAGTCAACATATTTGACATTGCGAGAATATGAAGATAGATCAAGAATTTGTTTGTTTTCTGAGGATATGAATGCTCAAATTTATGCACAAAATGATCAGAAACAACAAGAAGTTCAAAACAAAAATTTCCCTTTGAGGTCAAAAGGTCCTGTCCAACAGCCTCAACAAAAATCAAATTCAGATAAACAAGCTGCTAAACAAAAGGCCAAGGTAAATGAGGTTCCTTCACCTCAAAATTATGCTCCAGTTATCAAAATTATTGCAGAAAATAAGGAATTATTTCCAATTTATTTTAGTTTCAAATATGAATTGAACAAAATCAAAATTCCAGTCCCACTACTAGAATTATTGAAAAATCCAACATACGAAGGGTCTGTTGCAACCTCCTCTCGCTCCCTATTCAGTCAACCTTGAGAATGAGCATCCCACTATTTATCTAGGTTGTTCTATCCAAGAACAAAAGGATGATAACTCACCACCTTTCTACTTGTCACTCAATATACATGACAAATTTTTGCATAATTATTTGTTATATTCTGGAGCTTCCCGCAATCTCATGCCAAAGAAAGTGATGGATGAATTGGGGTTAGTGATCACCAAGCAATACCATGACCTTTACACCTTTTACTCCAAAAAATTCAAGCGTCTAGGAGTGATTAAGGATTTGGTTGTTTCCCTTACCCAGTTGTTTATGAAGAGCTTAGTGATGGACATTGTGGTTGCTGACATTCCTTCTAGATTTGGGATGTTACTTTCCAGATCTTGGTCTAAGAAATTGGGAGGTACCCTTCAGATGGACATGTCATATGCTACCATCCTAGTATTTGGAGGGGAATTCAGAAGGTTTTATAGAGAAACTCAAATGGCCTACATCATTAGTGATCAACACAATCCATCAAATCATCCCATATATGTTGAAGAAAAGGAATTGGGGTCATCAATTCTACACCTTGCTGCTGATGACAATGATTTCTAGCCTGAATTAAGTGAAAAATAACACTTTCAAGGTGCAATGAGAAACATTCAGAAGGAGGACAGATCTGGAAACTGTATTTTGATGGAGCCTCTTCAAGAGAAGGATGAGGAGCCATTGTAGTCCTCATTTCTCCTACTCAGCAGAAGGTGACCATATCATAAAAATTGCAATTTGCTACCACTAACAATACTGGTGAGGATGAAGCACTTGTGCTGGGTATGAAGGCTGCAAAAGATTTGGGAGAAGAACAACTAATTGCCTTTGGTGATTCAGATTTGATGATTAAGAAGGTGAGAAACAATTATCAAGTGAAAATTTCCAAATTGAAGAATTATAGGAATGAAGTCTGGTATTTGATTGAGTATTACTTTTTAGCATTTAATATTAATTTTGTCACTAGAGAATAAAATCAAATTGTTGATTCACTAGCTATTGCTGCTATTAATTTCAAAGTTCCTCTAGATGTCAAGGAAGTTGTAATGTTCCAAAATTTTCATGCAGATAATTGGAACATTAATTTTTGCTTATTTCATCTAGGAGGTGAATAAAATGGGTAAAAGGCCCATGAGTAGGAACAATATCCTTCATAATGTGAAAAGGATCAATGGAGCAGCGTAATTTTTCACCTTCCAGTGTGAAAAGGGGAAATTGTATGAGGACGAGGTCAATTTTGACCACGTCAACAGCACTGCCTAAGAGGTGTAGCTTGCTTGGGAAGACATCGGAGTTTTGGAGGGAGAAAGATTTCTTCTGGATGAAACCCTAATGTGTGGGGTCCATGGCAAAGAGGCATTCACTTGTATAATAGGAGGAAGAGGCAGCCATAGCGAAACATCTTGGAGCATTTGATCATTTGTTTTCTTAGACATATTTGCAGTCCCGACTGTTCAGCTGAGTTGCAGTGCTGCTTAGCACGAGGGATTCCTGTTTAGGATTTCCTCTCCTTCTTGAGAAGCCTCTCGAAGGATTTCACTTCATTTCTCCACATATTGGGTCAAGCCCAAAGCCACTACCATCAGTCGCTACGTTATTTCTGCTGAAGTATAATGTAGTGTTGCTAGGTATTGTAGTGGAGGGTTCCACAACACCTTTCCTTGGCTTATCTTTCAAAGGAGGGAGTTCCTATTTCTCCAAGAGCTCAGTAAAGGAACCAAGCCAAGTATTCTCTATCTCCTACAGCACAGTCCAGTGCCTTGACTGCGTTATTCTAGAGTGCATCTGCAATGAGAGGTTGCACCAGAATTTTGGAGGGCAAGATTTCCAGTATTAGGATTAGCCTTTTACTTAGGGAATTGTTGAGCTCCAAAGATGTTCTTTCTTCCGCCACATTCCACTCCATTTCCTTTGTCAATTATTAATCACAGGCTCAAATTATCAGTAGAATTAGTTAAAATTGCTTTAAGAATGAATATCGTGACTAACTTGCTATGTTTTTATGATTTTGTAATTGTAGTACTTTTTGAACTAGATCTAGCTACAGAATGCAGACATTCTGTAGCTAGTTTCCGATTCTATAGGCGTTTATGTACGTGGGGACTCAAACTAGGAGAGAGACTCCTAATAGGACAAGGACAGTCCAGATGTCCTTAATTATATTACGTGACCACCATCAGAGTCCTAGTTTTGTTTTTATTTGGAAAGACAATTATCCCTAGGCTATCTCAAGACAGTTATGTAATTTTGTTACAAATATGGCTCAGGAAACCGAGGGACAAGGTTAGATTTTGTGGTTGATTGCTAGATTTCAGAATTCTGAAAACACTCTTTTTTTCAAGTAATTTCTCTTTAATTAAAGAAGCATCATTTCCTTGAAAGCGTTGAGTCAATTTTGAAGTAGATTTCGTGCTACTCCAGTGGTAGAGGGCCCTTGCTACCCGAGCAGCCTTGTTTATACGGTTTAGATAAGTATTTTAGTCTCGTTTTCATTTCTAGCTTAGGCAAGTTTCTGAATTTTATGTTCATACTTGTTTACATTAATTATCACAGCTAGACTTACTCTTATAAACTCTTCCAAAATATCATCACAATGAATAAGGCATAACTGTGGTATTGTAGGTTTTAGTTGTATTTCCTTTCGAATTTTATGATTTATGCTTGTTTACACTAAGTGTCACAGCCGGTCTTACTCTTACAAACTCTTCCAAAACATCATTAACAATGAATAAGAAATAGCTGTGGTATATTAGATTCTAGTTGTCTTTGCTTTCAATCTTATGTTTATGTTCAATTTCATTGAATAATACAGCCAGACTTGTTTTACAAACTCTTCCAAAATATCATTCCTATTGAACGAGATGGGCTGTAGAATTCCATAGACTAGTTGCATGTTAATTTAGTTATAGCACTCTGGAGGTTGATTGCATTTAGTTCAGCTCTGTCACTACATTCTCAGTTTGATAATGGCATTTTAGTTTAACTCTGTTCATTGTACTTCAAGTAGATTAGAAGCACTCTAGTTCAGTCTTAGTTCATTTTGTTTCAAGAAAAGATTAATGGCATTCTAGTTTAAGTTGTAGTCACTGTCTTTTAAGATTGATAGACCACTTTCTAGCCTAGGTTATCCATTGTATTTCAAGTAGTATTAGTTGTCAAAATTAGTCTCTCGGCCTTCATTATTTACAAAATTACTTTTGTTCTGAATTTATATTGATACATCATCACATGAACAGGGGTCAGTAATATCAGTTTAAGGCTTTTATCACTCGGCAAATCTTTTACAAACTCACTTATAGCCTTTTTCCCAAGCATCATTTTAGAAAATCTCAAAACTTATGAATAAGGCCTAGAAGTGATAAGTCAAGTTGCAGAATAGGGTAACTTCAACATCATAGGTTAATCTAGAATAGAAGCCTTACTGTGTTACAAATAATCATTTTGTAATATTGTGAGTTGATTGTTTATTTAGGAGAACTTCATTTACACTTAACTTTTCCATTTCTCAAGCTCCTCCAACACACCTTTAATGAATGAATTGGATAAGTTCAAGCTCATGTTGTGATTTATTTTCTTGCAATGAAGTCATTATCAAGATTTTCATTTGTTGTTTTTCATCCATAGTTTAGGCTTTGTTCTGTTTTAAATAACCAATAGCTTCTTTTCACCAGCATTTAGTTCTTTCCCTTTTCAAACATAAAACCATAAAACCAAAAACATCATAAAACAATAAACACAATTTAGTGAGAAAAAAATACCTAGGCACATATAGTGCACCACACTTCAGCAGTTTACCAACCCTGTTTGACAATTAATGAACTCAACTTAGGAACACTAGGTTGAGCACAAACATTTTGGCACCATTGCTGGGGAAGTGTAACTAGGTAGCCTTGTTTCTTAACTCCCAAAAAAAACAATGATATGTGTAGAGAGAGAGACTCAAGGGGTAGATTCATAAGAAGCAGAATTTTGATTCCTAGAACACCACTTGTTTCACCTAGACCAAGAGCCAGTACACCTCCAATTTAGACCCACATTCCATCCTTTACTGATCTTAGACTTCCAGAAGACTTAAGATCAGATATTCCATTAGAAAGACCTTCCACTTCATCCATTGAACCTGTCTTAGGAGAAGATTCAAGGACCCTTGCTAGAGATAAAAACTTTTCCACTTCCACATAAGAATCAACTATGGCAGAAGAAGGGGGAGGAGGAGTCTTTAATGGAGAACACACATTATTTGGAGGGATTAGAGGTAGAGGTAGAGGAGAAGGAGGTAGAGATGTAGAAGGAGGCAGAGGAAGAGGAAGAAGAGAAATGGGAAGCTCTTTTGGGTTTCCTATAGTAGATGAAGAAACCAATACAACTATGAAAAAAATTCACCCTCTGTCCTTCCAAACTTTTATGGACTTAAAACTGAAGACCCTGAAACCTTCCTATTTGAATTTGAAGTCCTATGTAGAACCTATGACTACTTACAAGATGCTCAAAAACTTAAACTATTTCCTTCAACATTGAAAGGAGCAACATTGAAGTGGTTTATGAGTTTGATCAACAATTCTATTAGGACATGGGAAGACATGAAACAAGCATTTCTAGAGAGGTATTTGGATTATTGTATGCCAATCAATCATAAGGAGGAAGTGTTTAAGATGTTACAAAAAGAAGATGAAAACTTGGAAGATTTGTTGGAGAGATTTCATTACAACATCAAAAGAGAAAAAATGGAGAACTTAGACCAAGACACCTTAAAAGCTCTTTTGTTGAAGACAATTAGGGATGAATGATTGGATATCCTTAACATGATGTGAAAAGGGGATATATCTCAGCTCACATTACCTGAAATATCTGAGTTATGTATCAACCTTTCAAGAGGGAAATCCAAAACTATAAAAGGTCCAAGAGACCCTACTCTTGCAAGGGCAAGTAAGTCTGCTTCTAGGACAGTAAGTAGGGCAGAGATAGGGAATATGTTTGATGAATTCAAATCTGACATCTTAGGGAGTCTTAGTGAAAAAATAGACACCATTAAGTTAAAAAACAAGAAAAAATTTGAATCTGATGCCTTAGCCATCTTTTGTCCCAAATGTAGAAAGAAGCATGCCTTGAGAGAGTGTCCTTTGGATGCAAAAGTTGTAGAGACTTGCGTAATTTGTTCAAAAAAACATGAGACCAAGAGTTTTCCTTCACTTCCTGGTCTTAAAGCTGTCTTTCAAGAGGAAACTCCTACAAATTCCACAGAATCTCTCAATTTTGTCTCTAGAAGGCCTTGTCAAGGACCTCAAACACAAGGATTCCATGATCAATTGTATAACCAACCTCCACCAAATTGGAATTCTTGGCAGCAACCTTGGCCCCAATTTCAAAATCAATCTCAAGCTTAGGCACAAGGAGAACAAAATCCCTATGGAAGATACTCTTAGTACTATCAGTATCCACCATCCTATCCACCATACCCACATTTTTCTCCTCAAAATCCTCAACAAAATCCTCAACAGAATCCTCAGGACCCACAACATCAAAATCAACCACTTCCATTACCATTTCCTCAGAAATCAAATCAGTTGCCTGCTCAACCCATACCAAACCCCAACAATAAAAATCCTCAGAATACATACATGATAGAAGGACAACAGTTTCCAATTTATTTAATCACTCCTCTAGACCTTAGTGATGTTCAACTTAGGTCTGGAAGAATACTTGAAAAGAGGAAACCTTCTGTGATCATACAAGAACAAGACAACTCTGGGGAAGATTCTCTATGGGAAAATAAAATTCTTGAAGAAGACACATCTTTTCAGGACCCAAACATTGAAAAATCGAAACAAAAAGAACCAATCATTTCAACTCCTGTATTAGGGTAGCCACCAACATCAACTTCTACACCTCCCTTTCCAGAAAGATTACAAATTGATAGGGGTGTAGAAAAACAAATTATGGTGCCTAATTATGATTTCCTAGATGAGCTGAGAAATGTTTGCATTAAGATTCCATTATTACAATCCATCGAGGAAATTCCAATTTTAGCAAAGAAAATAAAGGAGTTGAGTATGAAGGAAACAAGAAAAAAATAAGAGAGACAAACAAAATTCAATTGGGAAAAATAAGCGGACATTATTATGGGTAAAGTTAACATTGATAGACCAATCTAGATTGTTGAAATTACATCAATGAAGATTGAGATCAAAACCTCAATGATTTGGTGGCAATGTCATCAAGAGATGACAAATCATTGGATAAGCCCAAAACTTCCTAATCTTCCTTTTTTACACACATTATTACAATTGGATGATGCGTGATCAGCACGATGGGGTAATAGAAGACATTCCAGTGTCCCTAGATTCTTGGGAGTACCCTGTGGATTTCATGATCCTAACTCCTAAGAATAATCTAGGAGGGCATCCTATTATATTAGGAAGACCTTGGTTAGCTACAACTGATGCTTTCATTAGTTGTAGATCCGGTGATATGTACATCTCTGATGGTAGTTCAACTAAGAAATTCACTTTGTATCCTCCGGCAAGGAAAATTACAGATTTAGATGATACTCAATGGATAGAGGATGAAGAAGACTTACAACCTCTCTTCACAATTTCAGAAATTAGTGAAGATAGTCAAATTCTGAATACTTTAAAAAACTTTGAATCCTCTTCGGAATGCAAACATGAAAAATTTCAAGAAGAATCCAACATTGATTTTTTATCATCAAGACATATGTCTCTTCATTCTATGGATAAATTTGGCAGCTCTACAAGTGAGATATTTCCAGGAAAAACTTTAAACATAAATAAGAACCTAGAAAAATATCAACAAGAAGAGCTAGTCAAGATCTTACAGAGACATTCTTCTGCATATGCATGGGAGTACACTGATATGAAAGGGATAAGCCCAAGACTTGCACTCATCACATCTACATAGAGGAAAATTGTAAACCAATCAGACAACCTCAAAGACGGATGAATCCAAATCTTAGGGAGATTGTTAAAGAAGAATTGCAGAAATTGTTGAATGTCAACTTTATCTATCCTATTTCAGATAGTCAAAGGGTTTCTCCTTTGGTAATTATGCCAAATAAAAATGGTAAATGGAGGGTATGTATTGACTACCGAGAATTAAACAAATCTACTCTTAAAGATCATTTTCCCCTACCTTTCATAGATCAGGTGTTAGATACCTTAGCTGGAAAAAAGTACTTCTCATTTCTAGATGGGTTTAGTGGTTATAATCAAATTCAAGTAGCACTTGAGGATCAAGACAAAACCACATTTACTTGTCCTTGGGGTACCTATGCTTACCGAGTGTTGCCATTTGGATTATGCAATGCACCTGCAACATTTCAAAGGGTAGTACTAGGAATTTTTTCAGATCTAATACATGATTGTGTAGAGGTATATATGGATGATTTCACAGTTTACAAAAACACATTTGAAGAAGCCTTAGCAAACTTGGAATTTTTTTTAAAAAGATGTAAAGAAGCAAATCTTTCACTTAGTCATGAAAAGTGTTTTATGATGTTTACTGAAGGAATTGTTTTAGGACATCACATTTCAGGAGATGGGATTAGAGTTGATGAGTCAAAAGTTGAAGTCATCTCTAACTTATCTATTCCAAGTTGTCAAAAAGATGTTAGGAGTTTTCTAGGATTTACAGGATATTATCGGAGGTTTATAGAAAGCTTCACCAAGATAGCATCTCCACTCTTCCAAATACTTACCAAAGATTGTGAATTCAAAATAAGGTCTGCGTTGCACCAGTCAGCCTTTGAGACCACTAAAAAATTTCCAGAAGCACCTATTTTAGGGGACCTAACCTTTACTAAAGCTACCTTTCCATATTTCTTAGTTTCTGATAATCTGAGCAGTATTGGGACAAAAGACTACGATTCCTTATGCCATGCTATATAGAAGTAAAAATTTGACTCCTTCAGAGTTAAACTATACTATAACTGAGAAAGAGTTTTTAGTTGTTGTTCATGCCATAAACAAATTCATACATTATATAACAGGCTATGAAACTTTTGTTCACACAGATCACTCTGCAATTAGATATTTAATGAAAAAATCAATTACTAATGGCAGAGTCATAAGATGGTTATTTCTTTTACAAGAATTAAACATTACTATTCTAGATAGGCCAAGTAAACAAAACACAGTAGCTGATTTCCTATCTAGACTCCAAAACATCAAAGATGACACTCCAGTTTAAGATCAATTTCCTGATGAATATCTTTTTGCAATTTCTACCCAAACTCCTTGGTTTGCTGACATTGCTAATTATTTAGTTTCTGGAAAATTTCCTTCAATAATGAATGCAAGAGATAAAAGAAAAATCATTTATGACAGTGCAAAATATTCATGGGTTGCTAATGAGTTGTACAAGATAGGTCCAGATTTTATCATTAGGAGATGTGTTCGGGAAGATGAGATGCCTGAGATTCTCAAAGCATGTCATGATGAACCTTGTGGCAGACACTTTGCTGATAAGAGGACAACTTATAAGGTCCTTCATTTAGGATATTATTGGCCATCCCTTTTTAAGGATGCTAAAGAGTATGTCAAAAGGTGTGACAGTTGCCAAAGGGTAGGGAAACCTTCTCCTTCAGGTGAGATGCCATTTCAGCCTCAGGTACATATTGAACCTTTTGAAAAATGGGCTTTGGATTTTGTAGGACCTATTAGTCCTCCATCAAGACAAAAGAAATATATATTAGTTTGCACTGATTATGTTACCAAATGGGTAGAGGCCAAGCCATTACTTTTTGCTAATGAAGCATCTGTAGTTAATTTTATTTTTGAGGATATTTTTACTCGTTTTGGTGTCCCAAGGAAAATTGTTACAGATCAAGGAGCTCAATTCACATCAAGGCTAGTGGAACAAATGATGGAGAGGTACAAAATTAGACACATAAAATCTACTCCCTATCATCCACAAGCAAATGGTCAAGTGGAATCTACTAATAAGGTCATTGAAGGGATCCTAACGAAGACTGTTCATTTGCATAGAAGAGATTGGGCAGATAGGCTTCCTGAAGCCTTGTGGGCCTATAGAACTACATGGAGAAGCACAACAAGCCATACTACTTATGAACTTGTTTATGGAAAGCAAGTTTTGTTTCCCATAGAGTTCCGGATTCAAACTTTCAAAATGGCAGTTCAGCTAGGACTTGATCTAACAGAGGCACAAAAGCATAGATTGGAGCAGATTAATGAATTGGATGAGATCAGACAAGATGCAGTTCAGAAAACAAGTATAGTCCAGCAACAAAGGACTAGATGGCATGATAAGTACATCAAGGAAAATAAGTTCAAAGAAGGTGACTGGGCTCTCTTGTTTGATTCAAAGTTCAAAGATTTTCAAGGTAAATTCCAAACACATTGGCTTGGGCCATATGAAATTGTGAAATTTTTTGACAATGGAGAAATAAAAATCAGGACAATAGATGAAGAAGAGGTCACTTTTCTTGTGAATGGTCATAGATTGAAGTTGTATCATAAGCCACTTTCAAGAGAAGAATTTGTCAAGAAGTTCCAGGAAAACAGTGATGTGAAGTTAATGAAGAAGAATCTTTCTTCTTCATCAACTTAATTGAATTTTTTGAAGTCATTTTATTGAAAAAAATAAATAAATAAATAAAGTATAAACATGAAAACTAATCACTGATTAGCATGTTTATACAGAAAAGGTAGAGTGAAAATCAGAATCTTTCTGACACTTTAGCTTTTCAAATTTGTTTTTCTGCAAGCAGTTGTTACAAAATCATAAGTGTAGATCCATTTCACTTATGGTCCATTTCATTTCATTCATCCATACTTAATTTCATTCATTAATCCATACTCCATTTCATTCATTCATCCACACTTCATTCATTTCACTCCATGGTCCACCTCATTTCCATTCCATATTTTTTTTTAAAGTTTGATGTCTTTCTGCAATTGAATAATACATATCATGAATTGTAGGCCACTTTTCATACTTCACTCCATTTCATAAGTTGTGATCCATTCCACTCCATTATTTACTTCATTCATATTCCATTACATCATATTTCATTATCCATCTTCACTCATTCCATACAACATTCCATTCATGCTCCAAACCATTCCATTTCATGTTTCAAGTTCTCTACAGGTACATTCTGCAGTGAGTCAGACATTCTGCAGCCAGACAGACATTCTGTAGCCAGAGATCCTGAAGGCACTATCTAGTAATCACTTGATCTACAATAAAATGATCCTGCATATCCATGACAACAAGTAAAATCAAGAAGGTTATGAAGACTCAAAAATTAATGATTTCCAGGAGAAAACAAAGCATATGAAGAACACAAAAAAATCAGAGGAAAGGCAAAGGTAAAAGTTCTAATTATAATGACATATCATGAAAGATTTTAGTATAGTTAAGTTATGAATAATTCAAAAGGTTGTTTTAATTAATTTTGTTGATCAAGCCTAACAAACCTCCCACAAAAAATTTGGATAAAACTCCTTCTATTACACCATTTCAAATTACATATCCGATGATCATTTAAAAATCTAAACGGTTAAAGTGTTTAAGTGATTGGATTAGTCACGTCACTAGGCCAAAGCATTTAATGATGATTTTGAATTTGTTACAAAATATCTCCGTGGTCTTTTCTTTTGTGATATCTTTCAACTCATATACATCATCCTCACCTCATTATATTCATTCCACAATCACTCCATATCATTCTTTCCCGTAGCCAACTCTAACCATTTCATTCTGTAAAACAGAGGAAACGTCTGTGGGGTAAAAACATCCCTGTAACAACCATTGTCACCGTGAACAGAGGAGAAAAAATTTGAAGGTTGGAAAGAGAAGTGATGGGTCTCATAGTGAGGACAGAACCGGTTGGAACTAAGTACTTGGAGGGTTATCCTCAAGTCAGAGAAATGTTACAACAAGCAGGTTGGTTGCAATTCTTTGAAAAATTCAGTGGGTTTCACAAAGAGGTGACCAAAACGTTTGCAAGATCCTTCAACGGAGCTGAGGTCGAGATAGGAGATATCCAATTCACCATTACTGAAGCCTTCATTGCAGAAGCAACCGAATTGCCCAGACAAGGAGAAAGGTGGTTCAAGAATAGAGAATTTCATAATGAAGCATGGAAGCAGATATTCAAGTCACCAGGTATGGATGTTACCATTTTTAAAAAGGGTATCCCTAGCTATGCACTAAAGAACAAATGGAGGAACATGTTGCTTATCTTGCAAAAATTCATCACTTGTGAAGGAAGATATGGTACTTTCTATGTTTATCATATTCGGTTGATAATGCATTTCCTAGAAGAAGAACTCAATTTTCCCTTTTTCTTGCTTCATAGTTTAAAGAAAATGGCCTCAAGTGTTCAAAAGAGAATTCAATTTCTAGAAACAACCTTATACCACCATGGTTTAGTCAAAATTTTGATTGAACATCATTTGAGCAAAATGGGAGATAATTGGGAAGAGTTCTTAGTGAGAAATCACTTTGAAGAACCCAAGGAACCTCCACCTGAAGAAAAACCTACAAAAAGAAGCAGAAGATGGAAAACCTCCAAAACTGAAACTGGTAAAACAATACAAGAAAGTAGTGAAGAAATGATTTCTGAGAAATTGGCTCAGATTAAGAAGCAGCTTAAGAAAGAGAGGATAATTAGAAAATTTGCCAGAGAGAAAGGATAAGGGCCATCTCAACTGATAAGGAGCCATAGACTTAGAGGGATACTAAAGAAAACAAAGGTTAAACAAACTGGAGTCATAAAAATAGAGGATGAAGAAACACCTACTAAAGAGGATTTTGATGAAGGATCTCCTGAAATAGACCCTGCACAATAAGAAATTTACAACTATGTTGAAACATTAGAGAAAAGAGCTTCAAAAGGAAGAGACAGAACTCCTAGTCCACCAAAATATGCAGTTGATATCCTAAGGAGGGATAAATATGAGTTAGAAATAATCAACAGACATATCAAGAATGAGAATGAAATTCTGAGAGAGCAAGTTAAATTGAAAACTGATATGAATTCAACTCCGTCTTTACAAATGCAAAAGTTACACAAGGCCAGTGAAAAATTGAAGAAGAGAAATAAAAAGTTAACCAGGGCACTCACAAATTTGAGATTCAAGTTAGTCATAAGGAAGCCCAGAAGGCCTTTCACTTCCAAGCGAAGCAGAAGAAGAGGGTTGGATGTCCTTGCAGAGGACTCAGAGTTCATGGAATAGTTGCATGAGGACATACAAGAATCTAGCAGTGGGGGTATGTTGAGCTCCAAAGATGTTCTTTCTTCCACCACATTCCACTCCATTTCCTTTGTCCGTTATTAATCACAGGCTCAAATGATTAGTAGAATTAGTTAAAATTTCTTTAAGAATGAATATCATGACTAACTTGCTATGTTTTTATGATTTTTTCATTGTGGTACTTTTTGAACTAGATCTAGCTACAGAATGCGGACATTCTGTAGCTAGTTGCCGATTCTGCAGCTGTCTTCATGTCTACGAAGGTTCCAGGTATCATCTCAGAGGAAACCACATATGGTCGTATTCCACATCATTCCCTCATCATATTTTTCTCTCCACGAAGTTTGAACGGAATTCTGTAGGCAGTTATGTACGTGGGAACTCAAACTAGGAGAGAGACTCCTAATAGGACAAGAACAGTCCAGATGTCCTTAATTATATTACGTGACCACCATCAGAGTCCTAGTTTGGTTTTTATTTGGAAATACAATTATCCCTAGGTTATCTCAAGACAGTTATGCAATTTTGTTACAAATATGGCTCGGGAAATCGAGGGACAAGGTTAGATTTTGTGGTTGATTGCTAGATTTCAGAAGTCCGAAAACACTCTGTTTTTGAAGTAATTTCTCTTTAATGAAAGAAGCATCATTTCCTTGAAAGAGTTGAGTCAATTTTGAAGTATATTTCGTGCTAATTCGGTGGTAGAGGGCCCCTGCTACTTGAGCAGCCTTGTTTATATGGTTTAGATAAGTATTTTAGTCTCGTTTTCATTTCTAGCTTAGGCAAGTTTCTGAAGTTTATGTTCATACTTGCTTACATTAATTATCACAGCTAGACTTACTTTTATAAAATATTCCAAAATATCATCACGATGAATAAGGCATAGCTGTGGTATTGTAGGTTTTAGCTGTATTTCCTTTCGAATTTTATGATTTATGCTTGTTTACACTAAGTGTCACAGCCGGTCTTACTCTTACAAACTCTTCCAAAACATCATTAACAATGAATAAGAAACAACTGTGGTATCTTAGATTCTAGTTGTATTTGCTTTCAATCTTATGTTTATGTTCAATTGCATTGAATAATACAGCCAGACTTGTTTTACAAACTCTTCCAAAATATCATTCCTATTGAACGAGATGGGCTGTAGAATTCCATAGACTAGTTGCATGTTAATTTAGTTATATCACTCCGGAGGTTGATTGCATTTAGTTCAGCTCTGTCACTACATTCCCAGTTTGATAATGGCATTTTAGTTTAACTCTGTTCACTATACTTCAAGAAGATTAGAAGCACTCTAGTTCAGTCTCAGTTCATTTTGTTTCAAGAAAAGATTAATGGCATTCTAGTTTAAGTTGTAGTCACTGTCTTTTAAGATTGATAGACCGCTTTCTAGCCTAGGTTATCCATTGTATTTCAAGTAGCATTAGTTGTCAAAATTAGTCTCTCGGCCTTCATTATTTACAAACTTACTTTTTTTCTGAATTTATATTGATACATCATCACATGAACAGGGGTCAGTAATATCAGTTTAAGGCTTTGATCACTCTGCAAATCTTTTACAAACTCACTTATAGCCTTTTTCCCAAGCATCATTTTAGAAAATCTCAAAACTTATAAGGCCTAGAAGTGATAAGTCAAGTTGCAGAATAGGGTAACTTCAATGTCATAGGTTAATCTAGAATAGAAACCTTACTGTGTTACAAATAATCATTTTTTAATATTGTGAGTTGATTGTTTATTTAGGAGAACTTCATTTACACTTAACTTGTCCATTTCTCAAGCTCTTCCAACACACCTTTAATGAATGAATTGGATAATTTCAAGCTCATGTTGTGATTTATTTTCTTGCAATGAAGTCATTATCAAGCTTTGCATTTGTTGTTTGTCATCCATAGTTTAGGCTTTGTTCTGTTTTAAATAATCAATAGCTTCTTTTCACCAGCACTTAGTTCTTTCCCTTTTCAAACATAAAACCATAAAACCAAAAACATCATAAAACACTAAACACATCGTAGTGAGAAACAAATACCTAGGCACATATAGTGCACCACACTTCAGTAGTTTACCAACCCTGGTTGACAATTAATGAACTCAACTTAGGAACACTAGGTTGAGCACAAATAAAAGGAGGCTTCTAAGCTGATTACTGTATTTGGAACCAAGCCAATGTTCTCTATCTCATACAACACGATCGATGCCTTGTTGCGTTATTCTAGAGTCATACGTGAGAGAGTTGCAGGCATTTTCGAGGAAAAGATTTCGGTATTAGGATAAGCCTTTTAGCAGGGAATTCATTGGAGGATTTTTGCTGCATATTGGACATATTATTCAGCCATATCCATATTGTACCAGTTTAGAGTTGCAGCTGCTACCCAGCAACTCTGGCATTTCTACAGATTTGCCATTTGTATTTGTATTTCAGCCAATCCTTCTTAGGATTGTTGTATAGTTATTTTCAGGGGTTGAGAGATTTCTCCCCAACATTTCTTGAGCTATCATTGTCATATCATTGTATTTTCATATTATATGTTTAAGTGTCTCCTATAGACAGCGCTGTCATAGCTAGAGCATATTTATGTAACAGAGTTTTGTCACAATTGGTGTACATGTCTTATTTAGGCTTTCATTACCTAGCTTGAGTGAGTGATTCCTCAAAGCCTTGTACTCTTTTGCTGCTATTTTATACATTGATCAGCTATTTGCATATTCATGTGTCATGGCTCATTAAAATAACGTTTTTTATTCAATCCTTGCTCAAGTATTGTTGCAGTCCCCTCATTGGACACTTTCTGATGAAATCTAAGTGTGGGAGATCTGTTTAACCCACTTAGAAGGATTTATTTGGAGCCTCCTATTGGATTTATCACTTAGACTCATTGTTATAAGGGATCCAAGTTTTTGTTTCAATTCTTGTAGCAGCCATTACTGGAAAATGCGTTTTCCAACCATGCCTTGCTAGCTGTTCTAGATTTGGGATATTATAGTGGTATCAAATCTACTTTCTTTTCTCAGCCTGTGAGTGTAATCCCAATAATATTAGAAGATTGAAGAGGATGGGTTTTATCTCATCATATTTCAGATCCATGAAGAACCTCCCCAAGGAGGATAAGCATAAAGAAGAGGAAGAACCTTGCACTTCCTATTCTCGTCAAGGAGACAAAGAAATAAGCAGGAGGAAGACTCCATCTTTTGGAGAAGAAAAAGGGGATAAGCTTACCAAGATTATTCCTAAATCTGTACATATGATTCATGAATATTTCAAGGATATTCGGAGGAAGATGCATGGAGAATATCCTGGGGAGTTTGATTCAAAAGCAAACTCTAGATTGTCATATAAGGAGTGTGAGAAAGCAGCTACACACCCTAATACACAGCACGGTCACATGCCCAGGATTGCCAGAAGAGGGATGGAAAGAGAAGAAGAGGTTGCTAGGAGGGAAACCCTTAGTGATTTCTTGAAGAATTATGAGTCTCAAACTCAGAAATTCCAAGATCATCTCAGTTTTTTAGAGTTTTGCAAGTTGAAGGTGAAAGAAAGAGAGCAGCGGGATAGATTTCATCTATCTACCTTTGAGGGTTCACCTACATATTCAGACAAAGATTGGGTGGAGCAGTTAGATACCTTCTTGTAGCAGCACCAAATTCTAGAGGATGAATCCATCAGAATTGCAGTGTTTCATTTGAGAGGTAAGGCTTATGCCTGGTGGATCTTTGAATCCTTTTCTTTGAGAAATATAAAAATTGCATCTTATGCTAGTTTCACTAAGGAAATAGTGGAAATATTTGATAGAAGGATTCATGAAACACATATGGTGGAGCAAAACAAGAAAAATCAAGAAAAACCCTTGCATGAAAACTTGCACCATACTTTGCCGAAAGGAAGGTTTTCATCTCACACCTTTGAAAAAAGGATCATGGAGATCTCTTTTTCAAAAAGGTATCCAATCAGTAGTGAGTTTCGCATTCATGTTGCAGAGATTAAGAGCAACAACACTGTTATATCTAGAGTTGATCTAGCACCTCACGTAGAGGAAGGAGGAGTCCTTGCTCCAAATAGAGGGATGCTTGCATATTTGCAAGGAAGTCCGTAGGATCTCATGTGTAGAGACCAAGGCACAACTCATGTTCTACCTAAGCCATTGTTGAGGAGGTGTGAAACCATGGAGACACAAGGAGAAGATAGGGAGAAGACCCAGCATCATGAGATGAGGAGTACACATACCTATTCTTTTCTGGAGGGTGATGCACCTAAGAAGGTTATTGGATTGCGCAGTGGAAGCATGGACAGAGTTTTTCATTCATCTATTCAGTTACCTCTTGATGATGATGTCTCACTGTATGGAGACATTTTGCTGGGGAAACCATTGGATCACTAGAGGAGGATGGAGGCTTCACATGTTAGGGCACCACTCATGGATTTCAGGAGGGTGGAGACCTTGGTAGAGCTTGATACAACACTGGGAGTCTGGGGTAGACTCAAGGAGAGAGGGAGCATTCCCTCAACATCATTTTTACTCACTTCCATTTCAGATTTTGCAATGTGGCAGAAGCAGCAAAGGAAGGGTAGCATCCTTCCAACTTGCATCTTTGACATGGGAGATGTCAAAGGAGAGGGAAACCATATGAAAAATATTCTTCAGGAGAGATCATCAGCGTTGTCACTATGGAGGTTAGATCCATATTGGAGCTCCCAGCTGTTGGTGGAGTATTCAAAGGATCTTTTCACTTGCATGATCTTGGATGACTAGTTGCATGAGGAGGGATATTCAGTCAGAGATGGGGTCATCTTTTATCATGGTAGGATATTCTTTCCTAGAGCTTCCAAGCTCTAGGAGAAGTTGCTACAAGCAGCTCATGAGGATTTCCTTTTCAGCCATACTTGTTCTTTGAGAGCATACCACACCATCATGGAGGGGTATTTTTGGATGGGCTTTGAGGAGGAGATATATCGGCATATGAGCAGATGCATGGACTAGATAGAGATGGATGAGAGACATGACTCTTTGAGAGAGTTAGCACAACCACCTCTTTTCCCTTTTAAGATGAGAGGAGACTCACTTATGAGCCACTCCACTTATATGAGCAGAAGATATGGTAAGGGTATTCATTATTGTTTACATGATTATTTGTATGATGTATGTATGCATCCCTTATCCATACATGTGCAGGATGATGCTCCAAGGAGGAGCATTTTTTTTTCCAGACCATATGGTTTAGATGAGGCCATAAGCATGATTTATGGCCATTCCCTAGGAGGACTTGGGGAAGAAATACATTATGGAGGACATGCTCATTGTACACCTCACATCATTCACTTCCTCCATACTTATGAGGAGATTGGAGCAGCAAGAAATTGGTTGAGAAGCCACTTATTTTATCATTCTCTATTGCAGTTGAGGGTCAAGTTACGCTACTTGCACTTGAGGGACCATATTCTTTCTCATTTTTTGCATATAGTAGCAATTATGATTCTCATTTTTTCTCCCTATGGTTCTATTGTTGCTATCTTTATGAGGAGCATACTTGGGAGAGAGACACATTGTGTGGATGTGTCCTTTGAGGGAGAAATTCCTCACACTTTTTTCACTACATGTTATAAGGGGAACATGAGATATGATATGGTTACCTCAACAACACATTTTTCACTTTATGAGGTGATCCATATGATGGAGATGATGCCATATGACGATGACTTCCAACTCCTCATATATGGGGATATTTGGGCCAGCATGATTTGCAGCGTTGGAGGGAAGATCTTTGGAGATCTAGTTCTCATCTTGCCACTTGAGGGAAAAATTATTGCAGCCCATGATCAGCCAACACTCTACACTTATCATGAGTGGAGAGATGGAAAACATGGGGTAGGCTACATAGTTTACCAGGTGCAGACTTTCATCCCACCTACTTTGCCGGAGCCAAAGGTGGATGACAGCTTTCAGGAGTTGCCTAGTTGGAAGGTGGCTCTTTCTTCGTCGCTCATAGCTTGGAGATGGAGGATCCATATGAGAAATATAGTTCCCAATTTTTTTCAGATCCCATTCTTCAAGGGGACTTCTAGACATCACTTTTCTATCCTCTTGAGTATTTCACCTTTACATGATGATGGCTTGATAACTAACTTACATGCTGAGGATGGGCAATGTGGAGGTTTGATTGATGAGATAGCATCACTTTCCTCGAAGGAGATCATCATACACAGATGCTACAGGGAGAGGAGGAGAAAAGAATTCAGTCTATCCTTGCACTTGCTTGAGGACAAGCAATCTTTGAGAGGGGAGGACTCTAATGTTCAAAAATTTTCATGCAGATAATTGGAACATTAATTTTTTCTCTTATTTCATCTAGGAGGTGAATAAAATGGGTAAAAGGCCCATAATTAGGAATAATATCCTTCATAATGTGAAAAGGATCAATGGAGAATCTTAATTTTGCACCTTCCAGTGTGAAAAGGGGCAATTTCATGAAGACAAGGTCAAGTTTGACCAAGTCAATAGCGCTGCCTAGGAGGTGTAGCTTGCTTGGGAGGACAACGCAGTTTTGGAGGGAGAAATATTCCTTGTGGATGAAACCCTAATGTGTGGGGTCCATGGAAAAGAGGCATTCACTTGTATAAGAGGGGGAAGAGGAAGCCATAGTGAAACATCTTAGAGCATTTGATCGTTTGTCTGCTTAGACATATTTGCAGTCCTGACTATTCAGCTGAGTTGCAGTGCTGCTTAGCATGAGGGATTCCTATTTAGGATTTCCTATACTTATTGAGAAGACTCTTGAAGGATTTCACTTCATTTTTCCACATCTTGGGTCAAGGCCAAAGCCACTACCATCAATCACTGCGTTATTTCTGCTAAAGTATAATGTACTGTTGCTGGGTGTTGCAGTGGAGGGTTCCACAACACCTTTCCTTGGCTTATCTTTCAGAGGAGGGAGTTCCTATTTCTATGGGAGGTCAGTGAAGGAGGCTTCTGAGCTGATTTCACATATTTGTCACTAGGCCAAGTATTCTCTATCTCTTACAGCGCAATCCAGTGCCTTGACTACATTATTCTAGAGTGCATCTATAGTGAGAGGCTGCACCGACATTTTGGAGGGAGAGATTTCCAGTATTAGGATCAAAATTTTACTTAGGGAATCCATTGGAGGATTTTTGATGCATATTGGACATCTTATTCAGCCATCCCCATATTTTACCAGTTTTTATTTGTAGCTACTACCCAACGACTCCGGCATTTCTGCAGATTTTCCATTTGTACTTGTATTTCAACCAATCCTTCTTAGGATTGTTGTATAGTTATTTTCAGGGGTTGACAGCTTGCTCCCCCACATTTCTTGAGCTATAATTGTCATATCATTGTATTTTCATATTATATGTTGTAGTGTCTCCTATAGACAGCACTGTCATAGCTAGGGCATATTTATGTAGCAGTGTTTTGTCACAATTGGTGTACATGTCTTATTGAGGCTTTTATTGCCTAGATGAGTGAGTGATTCCTCAAAGCCTTGTACTCTCTTACTGCTATATTATACATTTATCAGCTATTTGCATCTTCATGTGTCATGGCTCATTAAAATAATGTTGTGTATTCAATCCTTGATCAAGTATTGTTGCAGTCCCCTCATCAGACACTTTATGAGGACATCTATGTGTGGGAGATCCGTTTAACCCACTTAGAAGGATTTATTTGGAGCCTCCTCATGGATTTAGCACTTAGGCTCATTTTTCTAAGGGATCCAGGTATTGGTTTCAATTCCTGTAGCAGCCATTAGTGGAAAATGCGTTTTCCAGTCATGCCTTGCTAGCTATTATAGATTTTGGATATTACAAAAGTCTATGATGTTCAAATAAAAAATAGACCTTCAATTCCTGATAACATAAAGAACTGTCAAATATTTGAGGATGACAGGGAGATTCATAAATTTTTAGAGTGTGTAAAAGAGTTTGTAGGCATACAAGTTGATGATGAGTAGGAGATTGTTGAAAACCAAAATAGTAGCCCTTTTAAGAAAACTATGGTTGGAAAAAAAATTATAGATCTAAAAAATAACTTTATTTCTAAGGGTTTAGTTCCCTTAGAAAGAATTTTTGATACTAATGATTTTTTTCACAAGCCTGAAAGAAAATTTGATGGAGAGAGTACAATAGAATGTAACATTGGTACAAAAGGTTAGCCAAGATTAGTTAAGTTTTCCAAATTCCTTCCTTTGGAAACCAGAACAAAATATATCAAACTGCTCAAGGAATTTGCTGATATTTTTGCATGGTCTTATAGTGAGTTGAAAACTTACGATAGGATCATAATGGAGAACAATATCCCTTTGAAAATAGATGCAAAGCCTATAGCACAAAAAAGCAGACACATCAATCCCATGCTGCTCCCAATAATTGAGAAAGAAATCAAAAAACTATGGGAAGAAAAGATAATTTTGCCTTTGATATTTTCTAACTGGATAGCTAATATAGTCCCGGCCCAGAAACAAAATGGAGAGATAAGAATTTTTCGTTTATTTTATCAACCTCAACTGGTGTTCCTTGAAAGATAACTATCCACTACCCAAGATGGATTATATCTTGCAGAAAGTTGTAGGATCCAAAATACTGTCAATTATTGATGGCTTTCGAGGCTATAATCATATTTTGGTTGATAGAAAACACAACACTTACCACACCCTGGGGCACATTCATGTACAAAAAAATTCCATTTGGTTTGATGAATGCAAGTGCAACCATTCAAAGGGAAATGGATATTTCCTTTGCAGGAGAAAATGATAGATTTGTGGTCATATATTTGGATGACATCATAGTATATTCAAAATCTGATGAAGATCACTTGAAACATCTAAAGCAAGTATTTGAAAAATGCAGAAACTTTGGTTTGTTCTTAAACCCAAAAGGTCATATTTTTTTGTCCAAGAAGGTAAGTTGTTGGGACATATTGTAATAGAAAATGGCATTTGTATTGATCCAGGAAGAGTAGAAGCTATTCAGAAGATTGGTTTTCTAGGAAATAAAAACGAATTGTAGTCATTTTTAGGGAAAAATAATTTTTTGAGGTGTTTTGTTCCTAACTTTGAAGATTTGATCAGAAATATAAATGTCTTGCTAAAAAAAAAAGAAGAATTTAAGTGGTGAGATGAAGCAAAGTATTATTTTTCAACAATTAAGTCCGCCTTGAATGAAGCTCCAGATTTGATTAGTCCTGACTTTGAAAAGGATTTTCTGATTTTTTCATATGCTTCAAAAGAAACAATTGCAGTTTTCTTACTACAAAAGAACAAGGAGAGTTTGGAGCAGCCAATTTCATTTTTCATTCATGATTTAAGGGATGTTGAATTAAAGTACTGCTTGACTGAAAAACAAGCATATGCACTACTTAAGGCTTTGAAGTCTTTTCGAGTTTATGTGTTGCATTCAAAAATAATTTCTTTTGTGCTCGATGTCACTGTTAAATATGTGATTTTGTAGCTAGATACTGATGGAAGGAGGGGACAATGGTTGACCATGATTCTATAATTTGATGTTGAAATCAAACAAACTAAATTGATAAAGGGTCAGGGATTGCCTCGCTTAATGGCTGAATCTAACTGCAAGGCTTTAAATCTAAATGTAGAAGAAGTTGAAGGAGAAGATGGAGAAGGTATTTCTAATTATCCTAAAATATTTAATTCATATTGGTAAAATGATATAGTTTACTTCTTGCTAAATTTCAACCATCCACTTGAAATGGAGAAATCTAAAATAAGAGCTTTTAAATTGAGAGCTATGAAGTATTTAATTTTGGAATACCATCTTTACTGGAAGGATCCTGTTGGAGTATTTTTAATATGTGTAGATGAAGTATAATCCGAGGAGATTATGACAGAGATATATGCAGGAATGTGTGGAGGGCATTTATATCGGAGAGCAACTACAAACAAAATCTTAAGAGCTGGGTATTACTGGCCAACTCTTTTCTCTAATGTCTTTTCCAAAGTCAGGAGATGTGTCGAATGTCAGAAATTTGCTGGTAAATAGAAATTTCTACCATTACCTCTCATCCCTATTTCAACAAATGTTCCTTTCCAGCAGTAGGAGCTAGACTTCATCGGTGAAATTCATACACCTTCATCAGGACAGCATAGATGGTGTTGCTTAAAAGATAACTATCCACTGCCCAAGATGGATTACATCTTGCATAAACTTGTAGGATCCAAAAGACTGTCAATGATTGATGGCTTTTCAAGCTATAATCAAATTTTGGTTGATAGGAAAGACAAAGAAAAGACAACATTTACCACACCCTGGGGTACATTTATATACAACAGAATGCCATTTGGTTTAATGAATGTGGTGCAACCTTTCAAAGGGCAATGGATATTTCCTTTGCGAGAGAAAATGACAAATTTGTGGTCATCTATTTCGATGACATCACAGTATATTCAAAATCTGTTGAAGATCACTTGAAACATCTGAAGCGAGTTTTTGACAAATATAGAAAGTTATGTTTGTCCTTAAAGCCAAAAAAGTCATCTTTTTTTTTCCAATAAGGTAAGTTGTTGGGACATATTGTAACATAAGGTGGTACCTTTATTGATATAAGAAGAGTAGAAGTTATTCAGAAGATTATTTTGCTAAGAAATAAAAAGGAATTGCAGTCATTTTTAGGGAAAATCAATTTTCTGAGGTGTTTTGTTCCTAACTTTGTAGTGTTGAACAAACATATAAATGTATTGCTAAAAAAATATGTATAATTTAAGTGGCGAGATGAAGAAAAAAATTATTTTCAACAATTAAGTCTATGTTGATTGAAGCTCCAGTTTTGATTATTCCTGATTTTGAAATGGATTTTCTGATTTTTTCATATGCTTCATAAGAAAAAATTGTAGTTGTATTACTGCAAAAGAACAAGGAGGGTTTGGAGAAGCCAATTTCATTTTTCAGTGGTGCTTTAAGGGATGTTGAATTAAAGTAAAACTTGACTGAAAAACAAGCATATACACTAGTTAAGGCTTTGAAGTCTTTTCGAGTTTATGTGCTGCATTTAAAAATAATTGCTTTTGTGCCCAATATCATTATTAAAGATGTGTTGTTGCAACTAGATACAGATGAAAGGAGGGAACAATGGCTGACCAAGATTCTAGAATTTGATGTTGAAATCAAACTAAATAAATTGATAAAGGGTTAGAGCTTGGCTCACTTAATGGTTGAATATAACTGCAAGTCTTTACATCTGAATGTAGAGGTAGCTGAAGGATAAGATGGAGAAGGTATTGCTAATTATCCTAAAATATGCAATTGGGTCATGGTCTTCTTATCATTCGGCACACGGTTCTTCTCCTTCACTTCATTCCTTAGTTGGTGATCTCCCTTTAAAAATTCTCTACTGCTCTTATCCAGATCTCCAACTCTGTTGGTCAATCTATTTTAGACAACACTGTGCTTTTAAAGAAATCTGGTTGCAATACTATCCATGAAGCCTTAATTTTTCATCTTTGAAAAATTGATTACCTATTTACCTGTAACCTCTTTTCTGAGATAACCAAAATCTTCAGTGAAATAGTTGTTGTTGTCCAGGTAAATCCCCTTTGCAGACAAAGGCGATCCCTCGAGCCCTAGGGTTGGTCTAACAACTATGGGAACATACTAACATCTACCTTCCTAGATTGTAAATGAAATTCAGGGCAAGGAAGATGACCTACCTTGTCCTAATGCTATGTTGTCGTCTTCCATTGAAGCTTCTTGATCTATTGTTCTCCTCAAGTTCAATACATGCTGCTACCAACTGTCGATTACCTGTGTAGACAGGCAGGAAACAACGACAAGCATAAAATCATGACAAACATAAAACAATTACAACCTATCTAACTGATCAAGGAATGCTACAAATCTCATTATAAATGTAAACAAGAGTGGAAGATAAACATCAGATGCATTTTATTATGATAAAGACAAGGCGAGTTTACAACCAAGCCTTGATGTTGAGGCTCTCCTTTGGCAAGTCTATATCCAAGCACGTTTGTAGCACCCTCATACACAAAGGTCTAAGATCTGTTCCTAACACACAAAAACAATCACATTCTGCACTATTCTCCCAAAGCTATTATTGCTTCTTCTCTCTATGCTAACTAAGGCAGTAGAGCTGAAGGAGGTCTCCTTATATAACAATGGAAGAGGAGGTTATTGGCCCTCAAATAATGGGAAAAGAGCTTATCCTTTGGAGTAGTTCCTGTTTCTTGGGAACAAGAAGCCCAAAGGGGAATGCCTTGGCCATATCCTTGAAACAAACTTCCAGCTCATCGCCTCACGAAGCTTCTAGTCACGGAAGCTTCGTTTCTATTTTAAAAACTTTCCAAAAGAGGATTAGCGCAATTCCAACATTAAGACAGAGTGCCAATTGGTGTGGGTCTCAGTGCAAATATCTGTTATCAGCGCGGGTCAGACACTGGGACAAAGTACCAACCTTGCAAACCAGGTTTTTATAAGGATCTTCTAGAAAAGTTGTAAAGTGAGATGAATTGGTAGACAAAGTGTGGTTCAGGGGTATGTATTCCATGCTTGGAAAGTACACAAGA
This sequence comes from Pinus albicaulis, assembly GCA_034641835.2. NCBI lineage: Eukaryota > Viridiplantae > Streptophyta > Pinopsida > Pinales > Pinaceae > Pinus > Pinus albicaulis. The sequence continues at coordinate 295,177,242 of CM076572.1, forward strand.
GTCACTATATGGGTCCTCTAGGATCAAGGAATGGGGAGCACAGGGATGGTGACAAATTAATGTGTAACAGCTGCGCTTTTCACTGTGTGGACTATATGACTTTCATTTCTGAGAAATTTTTATATTTTACTGCATTACTATTTTGACAATGAATTTGCAACAAAGGTAGCTATTATTCTAGATCAGATGACTACAACTTTATTACCCTAACATCGACTAACCTTCAACACTAACATAATTAAAAATAGAGATTTTCACTTATTTTAGGACTCTGAAACACTATGACACCTACTCACTTAAAAATACCTTGATGTTGGGACTCTTTTTTTAACTTTTATTGGAAATGACTCGAACTTTGGACATGGACTAGGACATAATAAAAATTTGAAAACAGTGGCACAATGGCAATTACACCATTAAAAATTTTAGTGATAACAGTGGCTCCTATTGGGGATGAATTCCTCCCTGTGAGGCTTCAAGGACAGTAGACTTAGTGCCTTAAAAGCTATTGAAACTCAGAAGACTTCTCGAAAATAAAGATTAGGAGTGACCATTGACTGACTGGACTCAAGACTGACCATATATATAGACATAAGTTCCATTGGGCATTGATTTTATTGACACATCACACCAGATATTTGCAATGGAGTGACTCAATTGGCTTACTAAATAAATAAATTTTTAAGAAAATGACCATTGACTAGGCCTCCAGTTAGCTGATCATCATCCAGATGTTTGAGCAGAAAAGTATTATTTTCCAAAACTTCAGCAATTCTAAATGGCCCAAACCACAATTTGTCGAACTTACCATTTTTTCCATTGTCTTCTCTCCTAGCATTGCAACGCAACACCAAATAATTCTCCTGAAAAGCTGTTGATTTTCTCTTTTATCAAAAACATATTTCACTTTAGCCTAATACTTCTGAAATTTTTCCAGAAATGATTCTCTGATTTGGCATGCCTCTATCAACTGTAGCATTCTCCTTTGGACTAGGTTTTCATTATCAACTTCATATTATAGGAACTTTATCACAGGAAGAGCTAATTGCAAATGCATTACAACATCAGTACCATATACAAGCTGAAATGGAGACATTCCAATTGATTTTTTACCACTTACTCTATTTTCCCACAGAGCATGTATCAGTTGAGTGTCCCAATTCCTCTTATTTTCAAGAGGCATTTTCTTAATAATCCTTACAAAAATTTTATTGGATGACTTAGCCCAACCATTACCTTGAGGGTAATAAGGCATGGAATGAGTCGATTCAATCCCATATCATTGACAAAAGTTGTACATCTTAGCAGACTTTGAAATATTCCAAAAATTTAGCCTTCAACTAAATGGAATATTATAGTTTGTTTCATCACTAGGTAGGTGAATAAGTGGGTAGGGGGGCGGGGTGCATAAATCTCCTTAGAAGGAATAATAACACTCCTAATGTTAAAGGAGGAAGAATAAGTAGCTAGATTAAGCACCTTTGGGTGTGAATTGGAGGGGATACATGTTGAAAAGGTCAACTTTGACCAGATCAACACCGTTGTCATGAAGGAGTGGCATTTATGATGAGATAATGTAGTTTTAGTGGAGGACAAATTGCATGAGATTAGTGGAAAGTATGGATGGGACCCAATGTAAGAAGGCTCACACACTATATATGGAGGGGATGGTAGCCATTTTTATTCATGTCTGAGATTATTATTTTATATTGGTCTATTCAGACTTTGCATCCTTTAGCTGTTTAGCGGGGTTTGCTGTGATTTTTAGCACAAGGGTGTTCCTGATCGGGAATACCTATCTCATCCTCAAGGAAGGAGAGGTTAATTGGATTTCATTTCCTCATTCCAGCATTCTTTCCAAGCTACCTCCTTCACCTACAACACAATTTATTTTTAGAGCTAGGTTGTGTTGTAGGGTACAGCAAAAGAGGATCACATAGAGCCGATTATAGGCTTGTTTTTCAGAGGATAGGTAGCCTATCCATTGGAGGATTAGCAATGAGGGATCCTAGGCATATTTATATATTTTTGGAATTATTCCAACCATCTACCATCCCTCACAGTGCATTTTCATTCCAGATCTGCATTATTTTTAGTGGCAGTTGCTGGAAGGATTCATTGAGCTCATTAGGAGGGTCTATTTCTGAATGGAGGGATCAACCTTCTATTGAGATATACCATTGGAGGAGGAAATTATCATTTCATATCTGTCATAGCCTCATTCTATCTAGTTCTAGGTTGCAGTGACATATCAACCGTAGGGTTATTTGTCACATTGTATATTTTTCTTAGTATTTCTAGCAATCTTTTCTGGGTTGGCTAGAAATCATGTATTAGAGCCCATATCTTCTTTTCTAGGCATTTATTTTGTATATATCAGCCATATTAAATTTATCTATGATTACAGCAACAACTACACTAATACAGACAATGCTGTCACTACTTTTTGGAATTCTGTACAGTAGCAGCAACTCATCTGCTTATTGATATGATCATTGGAGGCTTGTTCTTATTGCTTGAGTGGCTTGACCCTAAAGATATTTTTGTATATTTTTGCTGATATCTCAATAAAATTAAGGCTACATCTTTATCCCTCTTGTTATATGATCATATTTTTTGTATTTTACATTATTATGTCTTGTATTGTTGCTATTTCCATTTGGGAATATTACAGTGGTATCGAAGCATAATCTTGGCTCAGCTGGTACATTCAAGAACATTATGCCATTAGGAGGAGAATATTATCATAGAAAGGAGATTTTTTATAGAAGAAACAAAGGCATGACTCCATTATTTGGAAAAATGAAGGAAAACAGGCTCTCCCAACTTCTTTTTCAAACTATGAAAAATATCAAGGAAGATATCAAGGAGATGAAAAGGGAGAGGTGTAGAAAATTTCCAGGAGGGTTTGAAAGTGAAGAAAGCCCTAAATATTGACATGATGGGTGTGAGCATTCAGACACACATGTAGATCCACAACGCAGTTTATTTCCCACATTCACTGTAAGAGAAATGGAGGAAGAATATGCACCAAAGGAGGAGACCTTGAGTGACTATCTTCAAGAGTATGAGTCTCAATCTTGGAGATTCAAAGAGCACTTGGACTTCCAAGGGTTTTGCAAACTCAAGGAAGATAGAAGATCCAGTAGCCATGATAGAATCAAGAGAGGTAGAATATTTCTGCCTAAATTTAATGGGTCATCAAAGTGCACAACCAAGGCTTGGGTGAAGGAGTTAGATTCCTATTTTCAGCTACACCAAGTTTCAAAAAAGGAGGCCATTAGAGTAGCAACGCTGCACCTTAAAGGTATGGCCCATGATCGGTGGTTTTATATTTCTTCTTCATCTCATCATGCAAGTGTAAATAATTATGCAAGGTTCACTAAGAAGATAGTGAAAATATTTGATATTAAACATTGTAAAACATCTTTTGTTGAACCCAAAAATTCAAAACCTTTGCATGAGTTGGAGGGATCTATTTTACCAATTCCCCTCCATATTTATATTGAGAGGGATAGAAAAATACCATATTACCTTGCCAAGGGAAATATCACCACTTCTTGAAGAGCCCTCTTGTATAGATGAAGACATGGAGATTCCTCCTTCAAGGGAAGACCAAGATCTAGGATCTCTCATTGATGATGAGGCATTCTCACATATTGATGAAGAGGATGAGAAAAGAAGAGATAACAATGTTGTACCATCAGGATAAGATCTATCACCACATGGAGGTGGAAAGGGAGCCATTTCTTCCATTAGAGGAGCCCTTGTGTCTTTGCAAGGAGTTCCAAATGATCTAACATGTGGGAACCGAAGCACAATTTCGGAGCAACATGTATCAATTATTGTGGATTTTGAATCTTGGCAGATGGAAGGAGAAGCAAAGAAGGATCATCATCAAGAGATGATCAGAATTCACCCTGATCTAATCCAAGAGGTTTTTCCACAGAAGAAGGCGACTGTATTACGTAGTGAAAGGAGGGACAAATCATTCCACTCATATATACAGACTGCTTTAGATCCTGATGTCTCACTACATGGGGGCATTCCACCTGGGAGGCCACCAGATTTGGAGATGATGAGATACATCTTACCATTTGGTTCACCACTCTTAGATTCTATAGGCGTGAAGACCTTGGAGGGAACTAGTGCAACACAGAGAGTCTGGGATAGACTCAAGGAGGAGGGATACACTCTCCCATTTTCATCATTACCCACTCTCACTACATATTCTGCGCTGACAAAAGTTGTTGCAGTGATGGAGGATGGCACCACCATGGTGCAAGGGAGAAGCTCCATGGATTTGTAGAAATGGGGGGTAGTTCCCTTGAGGGAGGAATCCTCCATATATTGGAGTAGATGGAGGCCACTCATGCTTACATTGGCCAAGATTAGGAGGTTCTTTTTGGGTGGTAGCTTCTCATGGGAGGCCAACTTCCAAAGGCCATCACTTCTACTTGAGCATGAGCAGCTGGATGATGGGCATGGCAGCACTTTGGAGGATGACTTTGGCATGAGGGATGTCAAAGGAAAAGACAAAATCATGTGGGGAACTTCACATTTCAGATCTTCGGCATTGTCTCTTAGGAGGATTGATCCATATTGGATGTCTCAACTCTTGGTAGAGTACTCCAGGGATCTTTGTGCTTGCATGATTCTTGATGACCAAGAGGGAGATGATAGATACATGGTGGATGATGAGGTCATCTATTCTTATGGTGAGTCTTCTTGACTAGAGCTTCTGAGCTCAAGGAGAAGTTGTTACATGCAGCACATGTGGACTTTCTTTCCATGCACTTTGATGCATATCATTCCTTGACACTTGGGAGGGCATCCAGCAGGATATATATCAGCATATCGAGAGATGCATAGTTTGGATGATGATGGAGAGGTTGTCACAACCACTTCCCTACTCATTGAGAGTGAGGGAGAACTTTCAGTTGAGCCATTTCAGCTCAATGACCAAAATACATAGTAGAGGAAGTACATTTATGCATTGTGGTTTGTACTCTTTTACTTTTTGTGAACAACATATTGTACCAAGGAGGATCATTCCTTCTTGTATATTGTATTGTGATTTACTTGAGGCCATTTTCAACATTGACGTTGGACATTATATGGGTGGTTTGTGGGAGATGCCATGTGATTCTTAGTGTGCACCATTGGAACCAAATTTTACTTTTATGATCCCATCTTGTAGGATGATTGTGGCAGCAAACAAGTGGCTGAAAAGACACTTTCTATACTTTGTTTTGAGCCACGCAGGGGATGCACTGCGTTGGTTCGACATTTGGAACTATGATCCAACTCCCAGTTGTCATATGGCAACTTGTTCTTATTGGTTATTGCTTCTATAAATTGATGATGTTCTTATTCTTATGAGAAGCTTTGTTGGGAGGATGACACAAGAGTTGGAGGTACCCATTGGGAGTATGATTCTCCATACTTCATCTGTTGCATGTTTTAGGAGAAGTAATGGGAAAACCATGATTTCCACACTACATCTATTGTCTTCATGTGGGAGGAGCCATTTGGAGAACTTGAGTTCTTGGGAGAGGCACTTCATGGATGTTTTGATTAGTGGGGTAGCTTGGGACATTCTTGGAGACCATAATATTTCAGCCTAAGATCAGTAGCAGCCCCATACATATCATAAATGGAGAGAGAAACAACATGGGTGGGAAAATCTAATATCTCCATACAACCCAAATACATTGCATGAACTGGGGGTTGAGGATTTCTTTGATGAGCTACCTAGGATTATTCATTTCATTTGGATGATAGCATGGCTATGGGAGTCTCTTATTGGGATGGAGATCCCCAACCTCCATAATCTCACTTACCTTGAGGAGGCCATTGGACTACAAGAAGGTTTCCACTTACACCTTCCACTTTCTCATGATGTGAGCCATTTGGTTTTACATACTTGGGAGGAACCATTGGGGGGAAGATTCATTGCCGACTATTTTGAGCAGTGGTGGTGTAACGTCCCTCCTACCACAAATTTTTTTTTTCTGTAGGTGTATTTAGAACTCTTTAATTCAGTACATATTTTTGTAATTATACGAGAAGATTTCTTGTTCCATGAAATTATCCTCTTACTTGGAATGTAGGTTTACCACTTATTTTGATATGGTAATTTTCAATATCTCAATATACTAAACAAAGTTTGGTGAATTATATTCCTTTTTATATTTTTACTCTGATCTCTATTCTATGTTTGTTTTTGGTTACCATTTTCCATTATCTCCCTTAACATATGAGGTTTAATGTATGCCCCATTTGACTTTCATGGAACTATTGTCCCTAACCATCGATCATATCGTGGCACTTGAATGATTTTCATTTAATGGGTTTTACATATAAAATTTTCCATTTTCATAAGGGATCGAACCAACCTCTTATGTCGTCCCTGTACACACATCGTATAAGTATTGACATGCCAGAAGTAATATAATTATCAACGTTCCAATCTTTGACTTAATTCGGTTCGACACAATTCGACTTCTATAGTTCCTTTCTCAGGTTTCCTTGATTACATGGTTATGCAATTTATGATTCGTTGTGTTTTATGTCTAGTCATTCACTTCTGACCTCACATGGTTTATTATGTGGCCATGTCTCTCATAACTGTCACTTTGATATAATGCACCAAAGTACTGCAATTGCTTTGTGACATTAAATTTTATGGCGTACCTGCCTTAGTTTAACACCCTTGCTTGCTTATGTATACGCATTGGAGTATGGTTTTAAGTGTATGGCTTTACTCCATTCGTACCATCACCAGGATGTCGGATCTATGGCTTATGAGCAGCGGATTCACAAGTGTTTTTGTTTACTATTTTCTTGTTAACTGGCTCATATGACCACCTCTGAGACTTTAATGTATTCACTTCTGCGTGTGAGATCTGTGGTTGGCGAGTATTTATGAACTCAACGTCGAGACCGAGGTCTCGATCCAAACCTATTCTCCTTAGATTGATACACGTGGATGGTGAGATTTGTTTCAAGTTAGGGTTTCAACTCACCATAAATTTTTCCGCCCTCACATTGCCTCTCTTTCTAGCTTTCGATTATTCGGTTACTACCAGTGTTATGCCCTTGTGTAATTATCAGATTTCTATGGCGACATGAGAGATTTTATGCGCCCAGGTAATAGTAAATTGACTTGTTTTAATGTTTCTTGAAACCATGCTTCAGAGTTATCTCAGCTCATCGATTTCCTACTGCTCTCGACTTCTGCTAATTGTTATACACAGTCAATTTTAACTATTGGTTTCGTTCTTTCAATTTCATGTTATCGTTCAACCTACAACGAATGCATAATGTAGGAGGCATTTGCGTCCTTCATGGCAATCTGGCCATCTTGGTGTGGGTGACTTAGTTAAATTTCGATGAGGAAGATTCTGCTCTTCTCGCGTTTAACTCCTCGTCAGAGATGGGCGCTGGCCTTCTCGTTAGAGGGGTCCAAGGTATGTTACACGAAGTAGTTGTCCCTATTTTCTTCTTCATTTTCGATAGATGAGTTTCAACCTGGGAAACTTTACATGTCGTTTGGTGTTGCAGAGGCACTTCGGGTTCCAGGATGATCAAGGAGGTAACTCCTTTCTCTGCGATGACCTTCATTTCTGACCTATCATTTAGTTCGATCTAATTCATCGTTCTCATTTGCTTGTCTATCTTCTTGGTTGACGCAGGTGAGCTACTAATCTGTGATGATTTGGGGTTTCGGTGATCTCCATGCTATTTATCCTCGGAGCCCATTAACATCATTCCTCTTTTGTTTCCTCGTTGATTTCAGGTTGGTATTTGTGACGCGTTGCCTTCCTCTAGCGAGATATTTCTTCATAGCTCGTTTTGGGATCTATAGAATCAGATATTCTAAACTTTCTCAGACACTCTTCAATTGTAATTTATAAGTGATGTCTGGTATTTAGGAATTCCAGCAATGGAATCCCGTCAACACGTTTTGTTTTGATTTTTATATCGACAGAGTTACATTCTCTGTTAATGATGGACTGTGGACTGTTAAAATAATCGTACATGATATTTTTTTTTTGTTGATTTTCTCTACTATGGGTAACAGTTATATTTCTTGTACTCTATCAGTGTAAATTTCATACTATCTCCAGAAGAGAAATGTATTTATTTGCTGCTACGTTTGGTTTTCCCATTGATTTAACTATCAATTTAATATTCTCTGATAATTTTGTGAGCACTGGATACTTTCTTTTTATTATGTGCACTTCAGGTATTACTACAGCAACTTTCTCTCATTTAATCTCGCTCCTGGAATAAGATATATACTAATAATGTCTTATCAGTATTCTACTTTCCAATTTAATCTCTGTACACCAGAAAAATTGCTAATATTTCTAGAATACTTCGTTCATTCCCTTTTTGGTACTGGAATAACTCCAGCTCTTTAGACTGCTATGAGGGAAATGAGTTCATAAGGGTTTGGTAATCATCTTGATAGACCTTTATTTGATTTTTTTTTTTTTCTGGATAGAATTTATATATCTAAAAAAATGTTCTCATGTCTAGCATGCCACGTAAATCCATAAGGTTACCCCTTGTATATCACAGGCCCTGGATTTCAGTATAGATAGCTGTAAAAGGTAGTAAATATACATCTGTGTTTAGATTTGGGGTTAGTACCTCTATATTTACTTCTGTTATTAACCTGCAACACCTACTCAGGTTCTACTAATTCATTGAATTCAGTATACTGTACTATTGATTTCTGGCATTGATACCAATTGTATAATTATGTGTTTCTGGTTTATTTAGTTCATTGCTTATTTCAAATAGATGTACTTTGTGTCTAGTTTCCTTCCTTTAGGATGAATTTAAGGTTACTATGCTTCCTTTTTCTATACTTAGGATTTAGTTCATAACACAGAAGAAGATTAAAGTTAACTGTAAGTCATCTTTGGGAAAAGATGTATTCTCAGATTTAAACCAACTTTGGTTTAGAGATTCTGATGAATTCCTTCCCATAGATGAACATTCCTATAGTTGTACATAACTGAGAGGAAAATTTCTTCTACAGACTTCTGTTAAATGTAGAGAATTAAATTTTCAATTTATAATTCTAATTAACATCTGTAACAAATAACCATACTGAACAATACTAATGCTATAATTATTGGTAACTTTTGAACATACCACTTCGGCAATTGACCAATCCTCCCAACCTTAGAGTCCATTTATCTCCAGGACTCACCCCCGAGCTAAGACCACCTCCAGAACAGACCAACCCCTTAATATATTCAGGAATAGCTTATTTAAGCTTTTGCTCCCCAAAGCCTGTTTCTAATTCTACGTCCAGAATATCAGGATGATTTTCTTACTGTTTGCCTAGGCTTTCCTATTTAGGGATATTTAAAGCCGCTTTATGCTTTTCCCAACTTTTTACCTCTTCCCAACTACTCTCCACATCATTGGGGAAACTAGATTTTCCTCAAAATCTAATTTAGAAATAAATTCTTTCAAGGATTTTTGAAAGATTTTTGGGGAATTATTTGCTTCTATCCATCCTCATGGATTCAACAAGTGGTCTCACAATTCTCATTATGGTCAATCTGCACAGAATCATTTTATTTATTTTTCAGAATTAAATATTTAATTACATCCACAAATTAATTATCCATTGGGGTCCACTCCCCTTTGGACTAAAGTTCAAATGTCTAACTTTGACAGAACATAAAACTAGGGGTGTTACAGGTGGGGACTATTTGATGATGAGGCTACAAGAGGAGGAAGGGAGAATTGTGCCATATCCTTGCATTTGCTTGAGGAAAAGCAACATTTTGGAGGGGAGGACAGTAATATTCCAAAAATTTAGCCTTCAGCTAAATGGAATATTATAGTTGGTTTCACCACTAGGTAGGTGAATAAGTGGGTAGGGGGGCCCATAAATCTCCTTAGAAGGAATAATAACACTCCTAATGTGAAAGGAGGAAGAATAATCAGCTGTATTAAGCACCTTTGGGTGTTAATTAGAGGGGATACATGTTGAAAAGGTCAACTTTGACCAAATCAACAATGATGTAATGAAGGAGTGGCATTTATAATGAGAGAGTGTAGTTTCAGTGGAGGAAAAATTGCATGAGCTTAGTCGCAAGTATTGATGGGACCCAATGTGAGAAGGCTCACACAATATATATGGAGGGGATGGTTGCCATTTTTATTCATTTTTGAGATTATTATTTGATATTGGTATGTTTAGACTTGCATCCTTTAGCTGTTTAGCGAGGCTTGTTGTGCTGTTTAGCACAAGGGTGTTCCTAATCAGGAATACCTACCTCATCCTCAAGGAAGGAAAGGTTCATTGGATTGCATTTCCTCATTCCAAGATTCTGGCCAAGCTACCTCCTTCAGCTACAGTGCAGTTTTTGTTTAGAGTTGGGTTGTGTTGTAGGGTGCAGCAAAGGAGGATCACATAGAGCGAATTCTAGGCTTGTTTTCTAGTGGAGAAATAGCCTATGTATTGGAGGATCAACAAGGAGGGATCTTGGGAATATTTATATATTTTTGGCATCATGCCAACCATCTACCATCCCTCATAGTGTATTTTTAGTTCAGATCTACGTTTTTTTTAGTGGCAGTTGCTGGGAGGGTTCATTGAGCTCATCAGGAGGGTCTATTTCTGAATGGAGGGATCATCCTTCTATTGAGAAATTCCATTGGAGGAGGACATTATAATTTCATATATTTCATAGCCTCATTCTATCTAGTTCCAGGTTGCAGTGACATATCAACCCTAGGGTTATTTGTCAAATTGTATGTTTTTCTTGGTATTTCTAGCAATATTTTCTGGGTTGGCTAGAAATCATGTATTAGAGCCCATATCTTCTTTTCTGGACATTTATTTTGTATCTATCAGCCATATTACATTTATGTATGATTACAACAGAATCTACATGGATACAGACAACGCTGTCACTACTTTCCGGCATTCTATACAGTAGCAGCAACTCATGTTCTTATTGATATGATCATTGGAGGCTTGTTCTTATTGCTTGAGTGGCTTGACCCGAAAGATATTTTTGTATATTTTTGTTGATATCTCAATAAAATTATGGTTGTATCTTGATTCCTCTTATGATATGATCATAGTTGTTGTGTTTTACGTCATTATGTATTGTATTGCTACTATTTCCATTTGAGAATATTACAGACTTAAAGTCCATGGCATTATCAGTTACTAATTTCTGTGGACAACCAAATATTGACATATTATTTTCCAACAGAAATTTGATAATTACCATATCAATAGCATTCCTGGTTTTCATAGCTTCAATCCATTTAGTGAAATAGTTTGTAGCTGTGAGAATCCATCCATGATGTCTTGATGAAGGTGGATAAATTTCACCAATGAAGTCTAGCCCCCACTGCTGGAAAGGAAAATCTGCTGAAATAGGGATGAGAGGTAATGGTAGAAATTTCTATTTAGTAAAAAATTTCTGAAGTTCAACACAGCTCCTGACTTTGGCAAAGACATCAAAGAAACGAGTTGGCCAGTAATAGCCAGCTCTTAATATTTTTTTTGCAGTTTCTCTCCAATATAAATGCCCTCGAGACACTCTTGCATGTATCTCTATCATAATCTCCTAGGATTCTGCTTCATCTACACATCTTAACAAGACTCCAACAGGATCCTTCCAGTAAATATGATCTTCCAAAATGCAATACTTCATAGATCTCAATTTAAAAGCTCTTCTTTAATATTTCTCCATTTTATATGGATAGTTTAAATTTAATAAGAAGTAAACTATATCCTTGTACCAATCTGAATTAAATATTTTAGGATAATTAACAATACCTTCTCCATATTCTCCTTGATCTGCCTCTAAATTTAGATTTAAATCCTTGCAGTTAGATTCAACCATTAAGCAAGCCAAGCCTTGACCCTTTATCAATTTATTTGGTTTGATTTCAACATCAAATTCCATAATCTTGGTCAGCCATCGTCCCCTCCTTCCATCTGTATCTAGCTGCAGCAACACATCTTTAACAGTGATATCGGGCACAAAAGAAATTATTTTTGAATGCGGCACATAAACTCAAAAAGACTTCAAAGCCTTAACTAGTGCATATGCTTTTTTTCAGTCAAGTTGTACTTTAATTCAGCATCCCTTAAATCACGACTGAAAAATGAAATTGGTTTCTCCAAACCCTCCTTGTTCTTCTGCAGTAAGATAGCTGCAATTGTTTCTTCTGAAGCAGATGAAAAAAACAGAAAATCCTTTTCAAATTTAGGACTAATTAAAACTGGAGCTTTATTCAAGGCAGACTTAATTGCTGAAAAAGAATTGTTTGCTTCATCTCACCACTTAAATTCTACATCTTTTTTTAGAAAGACATTTATATGTTTGATTAGCTCTATAATGTTAGGAACAAAATGCCTCAGAAAATTGATTTTCCCTAAAAATGACTGCATTCCTTTTTATTTCTTGGAAAACCAATCATCTGAATAACTTCTACTCTTCCTGGATCAATACAGATGCCACTTTCTATTACAATATGTCCCAACTACTTACTTTCTTGGATAGCAAAAGTTGACTTTTTCAGCGTTAAGGAAAAACCGAACTTTATGCATTTGTTAAAAAATTGCTTCAGATGTTTCAAGGGATCTTCATCAAATTTTAAATATATGGTGATGTCATCCAAATAGATGACCAAAAATCTTTCCTTTTCTCCCGCAAAGGAAATATCCATTGCCCTTTGAAAGGTTGCACCTACATTCATCAAACCAAATGGAATTTTTTTGTACATGAATGTGCCCTAGGGTGTGGTAAATATTGTCTTTTCTCTATCTTGCCTGTCAACCGAAATATTATTATAGCCTGAACAACCATCAATCATTGACACTCTTTTAGATCCTACAATTTTTTTCAAGATATAATCCATCTTGGGCAATGGATAGTTATCATTCAAGGAACACCAGTTCAGGTTGCCAAAATCAAAAATTCTTATCTCTCGATTTTTTCCTAGGCTGGGACTATATTAGCTACCTAGCTAGAAAATCTCAAAGGCGGAATTATCTTTACTTCCCATAATTTTTTGATTTCTTTCTCAATGATTAGGAGCATCATGGGATTGATGTGTCTGATTTTTTGTGCTACAAGCTTTGCATCCATTTTCAAAGGGATATTTTGCTCTATTATGATCCTATCATAAGTTTTCAACTCACTATAATACCATGCAAAAATATCAGCAAATTTCTTCAGCATTTTGATATATCTTGTTGTGGTTTCCATAGGAAGGAATTTGGACACTTTGACTAATCTTGGCTGGTTTTTTGTACCAATGTTACATTCTATTGTACTCTCTCCATCAATTTTGATTCCAGGCTTGAGAAAAACATAATTATTGTCAAACAGTCTTTCTAAATGAACTAAACCCTTAGGAATAAAGTTAGTTTTTAGATCTATAATGTTTTTCCCAGCCATAGTTTTCTTAAAAGGGCTACTATTTTTTTTCTTCAACATATATGGGATGATTAGATGGATTGTGTTGATCACTAATGATGTAGGCCATATTAGTTTCTCTATACAACCTTCTGAATTCCCCTCCAAATACTTGGATGGTAGCATATGACATGTCCATTTTAAGGGTACCTCCCAATTTCTTAGACCAAGATCTGGAAAGTAACATCCCAGATCTAGAAGGAATGTCAGCAACCACAATGTCCATCACTAAGCTCTTCATATGCAGCTAGGTAAGGGAAGTGACCAATTCTTAATCACTCCTAGACACTTGAATTTTTTTGAGTCAAAGGTGTAAAGGTCGTGGTATTGCTTGGTGATCTCTAATCCCAATTCATCCATCACTTTCTTTGACATGAGATTGTGGGAAGCTCCAGAATCTAACAGAAAATTATGCAACAATTTTTCATGTATATTGAGTGATAGGTAGAAAGGTTGCGAGTTATCATGATTTTGGTCTTGGACATGACAGCCTAGATAAATAGTGGGATTCTAATCCTCAAGGTTGACTGAATCAGGAGCAAGAGGAGGTTGCAACATACTTTTAAAAGACTTTTTATATGCTAGATTTTTCAATAATTCCATTTGTGGGACTGGAATTTTGATTTTATTCAATTCAGATTTGAAACTGAAATAAATTGGAAATAATTCCTTATTTTATGCAGTAATTTTGAGAATTAGAGAATAATTTTGAGGTACAGGAACCTCATTTACCTTGGCCTTCTATTTAGCAGCTTGCTTATCTGAATCTGAATTTTTTTAGGCTATTGGATAGGACATTTTGACCTCAAAGGTTAATTTATGTTTTGAACTTCTTGTTGTTTCTGATCATTTTGTGCATAAATTTGAGCATTCATATAATCATAAAACAAAAAAATTCTTCATCTATCTTCATATTACTACAATTTCAAACATGTTTACTATGAAGTTTCTCTCGCATGGTTTATTTATTCATTTTCTTCCTCATTCCCTTGTTGTTCTTCTTCAACAAAATTATTCAAAGGAGGCTGAACATTTTCATCATAAGCACTCCACCTTGGGTACTGTAGGATTTTTTGAGGCTGAAAAGGCCTCCTAAAAGGAGCCTGATTTCTATTAGCTTCATTTTGATTGACTCTAGCGGCTGGTTTATTTTCTACCTCTAATTTTGACATCTTAGAGGCAAGTTCCTTGATCAAATTAGATATTTGATCGATATTTTCTTCTGCTGAAAGAGACTTGGAAGAAGAAGGATTTTCTTCTTTCATCTTCTTTTTATCTTTAGCTACTTTTTCTTCCTCCATTTTTAATTTATTAGAATCCATAAGATTAGACTACACTCCAATTGCAGCCTCTTGCATAGTTGTCAACGTTTGTGCTTTTTCAACACTCAACCATAAGACAAAATTAGAATCTAAAGCATTTGTAAAATTTATCATAGTTGTGGTTTCAGTGGGTTTAATTTCTTCAGGAATTTTCTGATAAATATATTAAACCTCTTAGTAAAATCAGCTATTGACTCATCTTCCTTCTTCTTCAGAGTTCCAAATTCTGTAAGATAATAGACATATTTTTTCCTATCACCCCAATGCTTCACAAATATATTTTCTAATTCATCAATTCTTGTTATTGAATTTGGAGCCAAAATTTTAAACCATTTTCGAGCTTCACCATCCAAGCCCTAAACAAAGAGTCTTGACCAGACATGTTCATGTTCAATATTCTGATGGACAACATAAATATAGAAATCCACCAAATGTTCCTCAACAGAAACTCATTCTCCCTCCCCAGTGTATTTTGGAAGATATTTCAAGTAATCTCCTTGGGAAAGTGCACGTAAGGGTTGAGGGAGGACGAGTGGCGTATATCTCCCAGTCATTATCTACTATATTTTCTACATCCTTGTAAGGGCAAGCTAGGCCATATTTTTCTAATGTACAACTAATGTAGTTGTTTGAGAAATAGGAATTATAGTTGGTGAATTCTGATTCTGATTTAGGACAATGGAAAATTGGGGGTCTTGAGTTGATTTTTCAGGCTTTGGAACTAAGAAGAGTGGGTTTTGAAAAAAATGAATAGAGGATGTCTTGACTTCTTCTTCAGTAGAAGAATCAAAATCTAAAGTTGCCTCTTGAAGGGATGGAGTTAATTCAACCTTATCTTTCCGAGAAAGGAAAATATTCTTACTGAGGGGTGATAAGAGACCGGTATTCAAGATGAGTCTGAAGGAAATTTAAAATATCCTTGAAGTATTCTTCAGTAAAAATATCCCTATCAAGAAAAGGTGCAATAGCCAATACTTGTTCTAATTCCCCTTCATTCAGCACAAAATCTTCTGAGTTGTTAACAACATCCACTTTATTTTCTAGGGGAGTAGCTTCAACTTAATAGTTTTCAACATAATATTTTAAGCTAAAACCTCTTTAGATTCTAAAGTAGATAGACGTACCTTTTTCTTGGGAATGTACTTTTTTTTGTACCTTCTTCACTGACTGAGATATGGCTTCAACTGATCTCTGGTTTCCTTTATCATCTTCGATGATTTTCTCTGGGTTAGCAACTAGGGTCACATTTGGAGATATTTGATTCCTCCTTGTAGAAGGAGGTCTTGAAACCCATCTTCCTCTTCATGGAGTCTCCAGGTGAACAAATGTGTAGTATTCTTAAAGTCACCAATCCTTGTTCACCATCGAGCACTGATTATTAGCAATTCATAACAATAGACTCAAGAGAATACTTCGTTACAAGGCCTTCATCTCCTGGCAGACACACCAAAAAAAATTGGCACTGGTATCAACACTTGGACTGAAGAAAGCGCCTGACCAGACACATATTAAACTCTAAGGAAATTTTAATGTTTTTTTAATAGGATTGGAATATGGTATAAGCTCTCATTCACTAGAAAGAAATTTCGGTCAAATCCATAATTCTAATAAAGAGGGTATTGTAACTTGATGTGGTAGAAAGGTGCAAGTTTGTAGTCTATGAGGAGAGGAAATTGTAAGATGAGAAAAAAATCAGTATGTCTATAAAACATAAATATACTAATTTAGTATAAATTCACAAAAGTAGTAGTTTGACAATATTGCATTGAGAGAAATCTATTTCTAGTCTGAAAAGATTCTCACTGAAATATTATGAAGAATAACTATCATGAGTGATGCTCTTCCACTGTTATAACATATATTTTATCAGGAATGCTATCTATGTGAGACTAACAAAAATTGTGAAAACACGTAACATTCTTACAAGACTAATAAAAACACATAACAATATGATGATTTTCAAATTGGAACTGGAAGAAAGGAGATATGGAAACACAAGTAGACAATACACACAACAGATTGGTAATAAGTCCTCAGTAGTATCATTCCATTTCATTCACAAAAAATATTACGTATCATATAAGTCAAATTCTATAACCATCATCCAACCCTGACTTCATATCAGTTATGCATATATGTACAAAACATGAGACTTTCATCTTCCATAGAAAAAGGTGAATCTGTTTCCAAAATTTATTACGATCTCGTGCAATATATGAGGCTTATCCTTTAACCTTAATTACAAAGTGCTATGACATAATGATGTGGCTTTAACATATCCTTTAACATTAAGGCTAACAATTTTAAGTGGCTTTTATGATGTGGCAGTTTTATGGGGAGACTCGTCTTCTGTTCTGGTGAAACCAAATCCCTAAAAAGTGCAAACAACAGTGAAAATGGTTTGTGGTTGTTCCTTGAATTCTACCCGGTACCTGGTAAAAACATGCTGGTACTGAGAGTAGTGGTAGAAAATTGTTTGAGAAAAACTCTGCTACTGTAACGTTGTTCCACTGTTCCTTTCCCCTTTTTTGGTTGAAAACCCTTTGTAATGGCGGAAAACATGAAACTTTTGGATATAATGACAGAGGTTCATTTTATGAGAAATTACAAAGAAACCCTTTGAAACAGGTTTAATTGATAGAGGAGATATGGAGCAGAATGAATGATAAGCGAGGGGGTTATGACATGGTGAAGGAGTGGGATCGATCATAGATCGTGCATCAGAAGTTTTATTATGAATTGCGGGAGTTAAATGTTGAAAATGGCAAAGTGTTATGTGCGATGAGAGTGGAGGTGACGTGGAAGAGAATTGGGATCGATCACAGCTCAAGCATCCGAAATTTTATAAACATACATATGCATGCAATCAACAAAGTTTATCAGAACTTTAAACAAAACCAAAATTGCTCCCAACAATATTCATACACACGGAATTGTGGTTCTAGGGCCCCACAACATGTTGACCAATCGGAAGCAATCACACATCGATCTTCCGCATGTTTAACTTTACACTGATAATGGCTAAACCGTAAACTATACGATGCGCGAAATTGCACTGGTGCACTATGCCAACACGTTCCCATCTCCTCATCGCATAAAAAATCACTTAACATACCATGTGATTGCCTTAACCATAAACTTTAAAAATTTCAATTTGTGAAATTGCTCCATCTGTGCTTTAATCTCCACCATTTATCTGCGTCCAAATCTGACGGTCTTCCTTGCTCACCCTTCTCCTCATTGCATTGTAAATCACTTAACATACCATGTGATCTCCTTAATGATAAACTTTAAAAACTATGATTTTTGAAGTCACTCCATTTGCGCTTTAATCTGAGCCGTCAGTTTCTTCCCTTTTGGATCTGTGATTTGATCATGGTCATCTGATCATTGCGCACGTGGTTCTTCTCCTTCACTTCATTCCTTAGTTTAATTTTTGGTGATATCCCATTAAACACTCTCAGTTTCTCTTCTCCAGATCTCCCACTTAGTTGGTCAATATATTTTCTTCAGGTAGCACTGTGGTTTTAAAGAACTCTAGTTGCAATACTATCCATGAACCCTTAATTTTCCAGCTTTGAAAAATTTATTACTAGTTTACCTATAGCCTCTTTTCTGAGATAACCAAAATATTTAGTGAAATGGCTACTCTTTTCACTGTGTGGAATATATGACTTTCATTTCTAAGAAATATTTTCCCTTATTGCATTACTATTCTGAAAATGAATTTGCAACAAAGGTAGCTATTATTCTAGACCAGATGACTGCAACTTTATTACCCAAACATCGGCTAACCTTCAACACTAACATAAGTCAAAATAGATTTTTTAACTTATTTTAGGACTCTGAAACACTATGAAACCTATTCACTTAAAAATACCTTGATGTTGGGACTCTCTTTTTAACTTTTATTGGAAATGAATTGAACTTTGGACATGGACTAGGACACAATAAAAAATTGAAAACAGTGACACAATGGTGATTACACCATTAACATTTTCAATGCTAACATATTCTTTAAGCCTAGCATCAAACAAATCCCTTCCCAGCCCAGACACTTTTTCCTCCATGACTCCTATGTCATGCACACCTTTGGTTGTGGCAATCTTCATCCAATGATGAATTTGTTCCCTCTCCTCTTCCAACTGGTAGAATAAAGGCACTGTGAAATTTTGAGGAGTCAATATGCCCCCTTCAATAAATGTGTAGTAGGGGTTGAGATTGGGTTGAGAGCTAGGGTTTGGAACTACTGATACATATTTGAGGACCAATTTTGGTGAGGTGTGGTCCTCCTTGTAATCTTTCTCTCTTCCCCCCCCCCCCCCCCATTTTCATCTAGCCCTTCATATTTTGTCTTTTCCTCAACTTCTTCGGCCTCCTGCCCATCCATGGCTATCATTTCTCCCTCACTCGAGGTTTTTTCTATGATTTTAGGTTTGCTCAAGTTTCCTGTAGCAAAGACAAAGTTTCCTATAACAAACTCTGTTTTGCCTGCCGAAGACCCTCTGTTTGTTCCTTTTTCTCTTTTTTTTTTCTGTCTTTTGAGGGTATGTTGGGGTTGTTAGATGTGTATGTGATGCTAATCTTGTTGAATTTAGTATTATGTAGGTCATAGGGGTCCTCAAAGGTGAGGTGACCTCTTGCACCTTTCCTTATTCTATATTGATTTCATCATCTTTCTTGGGTGACTCCTCAGTGGTAAAAGGTATTTTGGTTAGATTCTGTGGTTTCCCTTACCTTTCCCTTTGACTCTTCCTAGTCCTAAAGTACATGGGTGTTTGCCTCTTCCACTTTGTTTGCACGGGTGTGAGTAAAGTGGCTAGGGTAGCAACCACTTCCTAATCTATTATGTCTGGTGACATGCTGGTGTCCTCAAGGGAAGTATCAATGTTTATCATAAGGTCTAATCCTTCCTTCTCCTCTATATTTTCTTCCTTCTTCCACTCAGCCTTTTATTTTTATGTTTGTAATGTCTCTTTTTTTTCTATTTCAACCTCCATTTATTCTTTTTATTCCTCATTTTTAGCCTCCTCTTCTTCTTCTTCTACCTCCTCTTATTCCTCTTCTACCTCCCTCTCTCAAAGACTAGAGGCAGAGGTTTTTCCTATTTGGGTGGCTATGAAGGCTTCCCTATCCATGTATAAAAATGAGGACCAAGATATAGGGGGGTTTAATATTCTTAGAGCATCATTCACTATCATTTTTAAAATTCCATGATGACCCAAATGATTTTATTTTATGTTCCTCGCCTTTTTTCTCATCTTTGTAATTTATTTCAAGAGGAAATGAAGGATGCTCAATCTCTGTTCTAGAGGGAGTTCTCCTTGAAACCTAAGCTCATTCAATAACTTGAAATGGTACCCATAGACTACATTAAGTCTTCCTTCACAAGAAATGAAATTCATGATATGGAAGGCTTTCTCTCCTCACTCCATTCTTGTACTCAATGTATTCTTCTCCTTGCAGAAAGAAGCTTTCCTTGGCTGTAGTGCTTGGTATCCTTTCTTTAACCCACTTAACTCCTAAGGTAAAAGTGTTGAATATATTAATTAGTTTAGGTGAAAGTGTGATGGCTAGGCCCCTAACCATAGTTGTGGCTCTCTCCTCTCATTGTGATTGCAGAGCCACTGCAAAATCTTTAGCTATCTCCTTATCAAAACATTTCAAAAGCTTAAAGAACCCTAGCCATTGGTGGTTTATGAAAATTTCCATGACTTGAAGATGTTGCCTTATTGTTTTAATATCATTGGGCTTCCTCTTGTTAAATCCAACTCCATTTTTATGGCTGTGATAGGAAGGTGGTTAGGTGTTTGAGAGTTATGTAAAGAGGTTTTGTAGATTAATATGGTCTCAAACAAATGATTTTTTTAACCCTTTAATTGCCAAATTATAACTTGCTGTGTGTAAATTTCATGGAGAAATTTCAATTATGGACGATGGAAACCACTTACCTTTTTCCTCTGGTGTTTCTTCTTCGTAGATGGTGGCCTTAGGAAGAAATTTCACCCACAAGTGGCTCTGTTTTTCCCTTTGTAGCCTTGTTGATCTTCTTATGAAATTTCCTGTAGAAATTATTTGTTTCATGTAGCACGGTGGTGCATGCAAGGTCAAACTTCTATTCTTCTCTCCCTAATGGCTCCCACTTCTCTTTTTCTCTCACTCTCGTCAAAATTCTTATAGAAGTCAGCATAATGAGGTAGGACTCACCGTTATGGCATTTTTAACTAAATTTGGAGTGGGGTGCTAACTCATAATTAACATGAGTTTTCCTCTTTGAGACCTTTGGTCCCACTCCAGTTAATGATTGCACATCCTTGTAATCACCTTTGTACTCATTCACTCCCTCTTGAATTTATTTGACTTGCCTAGGTGGCATGAACCTTTTGCTTTTCCTTCATTTTAACTTTATGAAGATGGCCAAGTTAACTAACCACCTTTTTGCCTTTTTAGTCTCTAACCATCGACATTAAACTATTTTGTTCATTATGAATGCATAGCAAGAGGTGAACAACCATACCTGAGCCTAATTGGTGTTGGTGTGTTGCAAAATGAGATGGTGCATGGAGTTGGAGCTTTTGGTTGCAGTCATGATCTTCCTCCTGCTGTTTTTTATTATTTTGTTTATTTTCTGAGTGAGCAGCTTGTTTTCTGAGTGAGTTGCTAGTTTTCTAAGTGAGTTGATTAATATTTTTTTTTGTATTTTCTTCTTGCAGGTGTGGCATGGAGATATTCATGTGTCTTGGATTGTGTGCTCGCTCTCCTAGAGTCTGCTGATGGTCTTTTGAAGCCATCTTCATCAATTTGTATTCATCTTTCTACCTTGTTGTGCCATTTCTGCCTTGTTGTCCAATTTCCTGTAGCAGACTTATATTTTCCTCTTCTTTCTTCAACTTGCTTAGAAATGAAGGGAAATGGTTTATGGAGGTTATGAATGGAGTGTTTGATAGGTAAAGGGAGAGGTATCATGCCATGTTACAAATGATCTAACTGATAATGGTGCAACATATGGTTTAGAGAGTGAATCCTTGTGCATGGAGTGAAATTAGGGGTTAGGAGTGGTAGGTATACTAAAAAAATAAATTATCATGCTCTCCTTGAAGTTTATAAATCCTTGATAGATCTCCTTCCTTATATAATTTACTAGAGTTTCTTGTAGTGCTACAGGAATCCTATGACTACTAGACTTTCCTGTAGCAATTATAGCCAAGAGAAAAAATAGAGTTTTCTGCCTATTTGAGGGGTGAAATGAAGGAATGGGTGCATGTTGGAGTGGTTCATGGAGTGTGTAAGTAGAGGAGAGGGATAAGTGAAGAAAAAATTCTCCTTTGGATCCGAAAACCATCTTTGATCAGTAACCTTCAAAATAAATAAAAAACAAATGACTGCATAGGTATTTTTTTTTTTTTTTCTTTCTTTTTTTCCTCTTGTTTTTTAAGGCAAGTGGGTTGCCTCCACATAGGTTTTCAACCCACAAACCTGCCTTGGGCACCTCAAAGATTTTTTCACCAAAGGATCTTTTATTTTCTTTTTCTCTTTTTTTTTTTTGCTCCGAGATTGTGTCATGAAGGTTTTTAACCCTAGAGTTGGCCTCGGTGCCTCAGAGAGGTTTTCACCCATGCCTCTTTATTTTTATTTTCTTATTTTTTCCTAGGAGGGGGAGGCACTGGAAACTATGGAGTCTCCCATGAAATACACCTCCCTGTTTATGGAAATTATAAATTATGCCCTAGACAAGGGATTTTTGTAAACTTTAAGCCTGTAAAAATTGACAAGTAGGGGAATCCCCTCCTCATCTTTGGTTCTGATTTGAATTGCTCCATTGTCATAACATCTGTCCACTTTTTAGGTTCCCATCCATCTTTTCATTAGTTTTCCTTTGAAATTCTTGAACCTTGAGTCATACAACAATGCCCAATCGCCTTCTTGAAAGCTCCTTTTTTTAATGTGCTTGTCATACTGGACCTTCCTTTGCAGCTGAATCACTTATGTGTGAAGGAGTGTTTGCATCCTGAACTCATACAATCCATTTAATTGTAGCAACCTCTCTTGTTGAGCCTTTGATATATCCAGGCCTAACTCAGCTTCCATCCTTAAGGCATTGAACTCAAATCCAATTGAAAGTAGAGTTTTCTTCCCATAGAACAGGTCATAAGGAGTGAACCCTATTATTGTTTTTGAAGTAGTGTTGTAGTCCCAAGTAGCTTCTACAAATTTTTCTGCCCATTATTTTCTTCTGCTGCTCACAACCTTAGTGAGGATATTCTCCATGGCCCTCTTGGTCACTTCCACTTGGTCATTTTCTTTAGGGTGGTAGGTAGTGGAAGTCTTATGCTTTATCTTGTGCCTCCTCAGAATATTCTCGATGAGATGAGATGTGAATTGTGCCCCATGATCAATGACTACCTCTCTGGGTACAAATTTGTAGAACACGATCGCTCTCAGAAGTTCTGCTACCTTTTCCTCTATTGCTACCTTCACGGCTTTTGTTTTAGCCCACTTTGTCAAGTAGTCAGTGCAGACTATGATATATTTTTTCTTGCTAGATGCTGGATCAATGGGTCTAATGAAGTCCATGCCCCACTTTTCAAATGGATCTAGAGCCACCTAATGGTGCAAAGACATATCATCTCTCTGTGCAGGTTTCCCCATCCTTTGGCACTGGTCACACCTGCTAGTGTATCTTTTGGCATCCTAATGAAGGGTAGGCCAATAGTAAGTTGCCTGAAAATATTTGAAGGCTATACTTTTTGCAATAAAGTGGCCTCCACAAGGGCTATCATGACATGCAGAGAGGATTTCAAAAACTTCTTCCTCCCTCACACATCTTCTGAGAATTTGGTCAGGGCATAGCTTGAAGATATTCTGCCCAATCCAGGTGAAAGGGGCATTTGTTTTTTATAATATTTCTCTTCTTCTTTATCTGAGAGGTTTGAGTTAATATTCAGAGATTTGTATGGGCCAAAATCCATAGCCTTGGTGGTTTCAGAGGTTGAATAAACTAAGTGTAGTTCCATTCAAGGGTGGCTTTCACATTCTTTGACTAGGTTTTCAAGCGAGCTATCAATGAGGTACTAGTTCTGAATGACTTGGTTGATGAGTTAATCTTCATAAATATGCTCCGCTCTAAGAACACCTTCTATGGTAAAAATGAGTAGGGTCTAGTGTTGTATACTTCATCTTCTTCTTCATCCTCCAACCATATAGGTAGGTCATGGTCAATGGAAGGTTAGGCTGAAGGATATAATAATAGTTGTTTGGACAAGGGCCCATTCTTAACAGTCATGTTTCTAGCCCGACATCTGATACAAGCATCGACAGTGGCTAACCAAGGTCTCCCTAGAATGAGAAGATATCCATTAAACTTGGATTTTGGCTATAGAACCAGGAAATCTATAGGATAATACCAAGAGTCAAATGAAACCATAACATCCTCTACAATTCCTTCTGGAGTTACTGTGGATTGATCTATAAGTTTCAAAACCATTGTGGTTTTCCTTAAAGTCCCTTGGAGGTTGAGTTAAAGCATAGTTTCCTTCGTCATTACATGGATGGAAGCCCCAAGATCAATCTGGGACTATGGTACCATCTATGTGCACATCTACAACTGGAAAATATTGCGGTCCAATTCACTACAAGAAAAAAGCACATTGGTGAGGGGCGAAAATGGTCACCATAAGCTCATTGGTGAGGGTCAAAAGAGCCTTCGTCACCAAAAACTGAACGTCACCAAAGGTGGCGTCGTCAAAAGTATAGGTGTTGTGGTGACATTCAAGGTCCGTCACCAATAATAATTTATAGTGACGGATAGTGACCGTCACCATTTCATATGAGCAATGGTGACGGACAATAGCCTCCGTCACCAAAAAATTGAACATCACCAAAGGTGGCGTCGCCGAAAGTATGTGTTGTGGTGACATTCACGGTCCGTCACCAATAATGATTTATAGTGACGGATAGCGACCGTCACCATTTCATATGAGCAATGGTGACGGACAATAGCCTCCGTGACCAAAAAACTGAACGTCACCAAAGGTGGCGTCGCCGAAAGTATGTGTTGTGGTGACATTCAAGGTCCGTCACGAATATTAATTACAATGACGGATAATGACCGTCACCATTTCATATGAACAACAACGATTTTTTGTGATGGACCTTTCATGGCCGTCACTATTGGTGCATATATATGGCGACGTTCATTGACTGTCACCATAAACGCATTGGTGACATCAAGGTCCGTCACAAATAATGACTATAATGACAAACGGTGACCCTCACCATTTCATATAAACAACGACAATTTATGGTGACGGACCTTTAATGGTCATCACTATTGATGCATATATATGGTGGCGTTCGTTGACCGTCACCATTTCATATTTTGGTGAGGGTCAAAAAGTCTCACCATAAACTCATTGGTGATGGTCAAAAGAGCATCCGTCACCAAAAAATGATCTTCGTCATTCCATATATATGAATATCAGGGCACGATGGAATCGAACCACCAACCTCCTGCTTGTAAAGCAGGTGCTCTTCCATTGAGCTAGCCACCTTCAAAATTAGACTTTAAACTAACAATTGCCTAAGTTACAAAGATACACGGGGAGACGAAAGGATGGGCTATAATGATTTTTTGGAGTCTGAGATGTCCATCTAATATGAGAAATAGAAGAGAGGAAAAGACAAACTGAAGTTAAACACGGAAATGTGTACGGAAGGAGAGATTTTGATTCTCTTGTTCAATCTCAATGAGGAAGTAAGCAATGCCTTTGGTCAAGTACGACATTCAATTGTATCGGATTCTCTATAGGATATGGTGATGGCATTAGCCAAGAGAAGCGGTAGACGGTTCACATGAATATAAATATCTTCATGAATCTGATGATTATCGGAATTATGTTCAAATAAAAGAGATGTGTGTGCGAGAGGCTTTATAATGTTTGATATACAAGAATAGGAATATTCAAAATAGTACATCATATGAGGAGAGACCTTTAAATCAAGCAATTTGAGACCTTTAAATGGGTGAAAATACATATAAATAAAGCAATTTGAGGACCTTTAAATGGATGCAAATACATATAAATAAAGCAATTTGAGACCTTTAAATCTATGATGAAGCAACAACTCAAAATCTGTTCAAATGCTTCTAAGCTCTATTTGAAAAAGGGGAAATTAATTTGATCCTTGAAGGAAACTTGTTTGGACCGGACATTAGTGAGTTGATAAAACGACTCAAACAATTCAGTGAGATATTATTATGTGGTGTATTTTCAAAGGCTCAAAGAGTCATTACCTTCTAGATAGCTATATATTTTGGGAGAATGCGTTTGAACATACATGTAGAAGAATCGGCCAACGTACGACACGATCGGAGTGAATTTGAGAAAAAAACACCAAAGATGCGCAATTTTGTTGAATGCCTGCGAGCAATGTGGTTTATTGTTTCTTGTCAATTCCTCCTCGATCATGGTTACGGAGCTTTGCACAAAATAAGAATATTCTTATGATTGGTCTACGTTACGAAGTGAATAATTTAGGTGCTACCTCCTCCTCAATGAGATCATGTCTGCTAGGTAGTAAATTGCGATTCTTTGGGTTCAAGGAAATTTGAACCACGAGTTTTTCTCAAATTGACGATCAATGCGGGAATTTGTAGCCATGTTATTTCCCATTAAATAATTCCATGCGAAATTGTAGCTCGAGAGAACCTCCCTAGAAAGCATCATTCTCATAGATAAAAGGGCATCCATTCAAGACACCTAATTGAAAGGACCACGTCAATTGAAGACATTATTATTAAGGAGAATGAGATGGTGGATATCTGAGGAACATCATTATTGCAGCTGATAAAACAACCATACAAGGTGTCATAAGTACGACAGTGTATTTGTCAAAGCCATCATAATTTTAACAAGAGAACCTCACATCACGGAAGTCTATTTCTGAGGCTACACCAATGCAGAAGGGCATCAATACGGGAGGAGCACTTATCTTGAAGAACATCACCTAAGACGTGTTTGTGACATCATTCTCAATTACATAACCGGTACATTTCATGTCGTAATGACATCTACGACATTATCCATGTCACATAGAAGTTCGGAACATCCATTTTTCTACCAATATAATTTAATTTCACAAGTTGCCCATTCCATGAAACTAGCCTCATCTAAATCAACTTCTTCTGCAGTGTACATCTGTATTATAGTGACCTGTAATATGCATGAGTTTTTCTCCTAACGGAATTTGCGAATTTGTGATAGCACTGAAGAAGGATACCTCAGTGAAGTTTCTCATCAATGTGACCAGTCACCAAAATAGGTATTAACTATTAAATAATTTATTTGAGGTACCAAAACTCTCCCAAAGGTTGTAGATCCAATCAATAAAACTAAAAGAAAACCACAATCAGGACCCAGAAGATGAGGCAGTTGACTGGGATTAAACGGTACAACGCAAAAAGTATGAGACACTCGTAGAGAACCTTAGGAACTTGTGGAGAACCTTAGGAACTCATGGCGAACTTGGAGATTCCTATCATCTGTGACATCATCTAACACTATCTGCTATTAAACAAATAACCTAGCAGGAAATATTAACAGAAATTGACAAACAATAGTTGGGACCTGGAAAATCAGAACTACAAATGGTTGAATGGATGGCATTCATTAAAGCACGTAGACAATGGCAACCTAAAAGGAAATTTCTAGAAAAAATGCAAATCCCTTGCATCATCAAAAAACATAAAGTTAGGCAGCAAAGTACAAGAATACTTCAAAGTCAAGACTTCATACTTCTGTATATGAATCCTTAGCAAAAAAACCAGACCGGGTGTTTGGCAAGATACCTATTTCATAATCTCTTATTCCTTTGTAAACAGACATGTGCTAACATAGGTAGGGCTGCTGAGGGGTGGAATTGAAAGTGAATATTGAAAACCGACGAATAGGACAAATTTGCATGACTTAAATTTAAATTTGGTAGATAGAAATGGCCAATGTATGAATCAAGAAAATGGGCTTACGATTGTGAAAATTAGACAATGACCATACTGACAACCATCCCATTCTTAGATGCTTCACCTACAACCATCTAAGAAAGTGATATACAGTGTTTCTCATAACAAATTCTAGGTCTAGCAAGCACCCTAAAGAGGACAAACTACAGGACCTTTAACCTTTTGATTTATACAACAGTCCTACTAGATTCCCTTCTGAAATCACCAATGTAAGAACTCATGAAGTTTCACTCTAGAAACCCTTGTTACAAGTCCCATAGGCTGGACAGACTACCTGACAGTAATAAAGTTCAAATCAGTCCATTTCCCATCTAATCTCAAATGTGCTAATCCTTCAATTTTTATTTTATTTATTCTTTTTAATGCAGATTTATTGTGATATTTCAGATAGGAACTAATCCTATCCTCTTGATTTTCCATAGATCTCAAGTTTCAACATCCAAGACAAATTTCTTCTTTGGAGCAATGTGAACAAAATAATACATGGCTCATGTTCTCACCTAGTTTCATGTTTTTCTTGCGTCAGAAGCCACCTATCCTCAGAAACTTAAAGATATTATTGGGAACGAAAAGGGATTTTAGCTTTAATCATTGAAAATAATGACGATGTTCTGTTCTAGAATATAGCTAGAATATATTATGGTCTACAACCCTACTCAATCAAATTCCCAAGAACAATCTCCAAGTGATAGTTATTAAGCATCAACCATGCAATTTGTTTGGTCTCTAGAAACACACGCAACCTTCAAATAAATTGCATACTCTGTTCTCATTATAAATCACAATGCCAATTCTTGAAGTCTATGGTCTATTCAAGCAACCAAACACAAACAAAAGAGGAAGCTTTACATGGAATGAAAGGTCTTTGCAACTATGGCATTACCTCAACAACAAAGCGATCCCAGATCTTGTCACTGTGAGCTTCCATGACTCCCTTTAAAATCATAAACCCCAAGCCTCAAATGATGTCATCCATTTCAAGGAAGAGCCCCTGCTTCTCACATAGCATCTACAAAATTGGTAAATATTATACCCCCATATCTCAAATGTTTGTTATAGGAGACATCTTCAATACATTATGATGAATAAAAACCATAATGCAATACGTGCTTTGACATGTTAAAATACAAAAGTAAAAAAGGAGAACAGTAGGCCAGATTACCATGGTTACTGAGCCACAAGCCCTACATTAATTATTTCATAGCAACAAGCAAACATTAAGAGAATAGCAAAGGGGACAACAGTAGGCAATATTGAGATAAAGTGAGACCTTAACCCATATATAAACAACACAATACTACCTTGATAGAAGTATGACTAGAATTGTGCTGGATGATACAATTAAATCATTAAAGCAGTAAGGTTTCATATGTACTACATCCATGCAACACAGCTAATATATCTTATCGAATACTAACAGCTTTTTTGGAGAGGGGGCAATACCTTCAAACCTGCTTGCCTGGCATGATTTACAGCTGCAACAAGGTCACTATCAGTGGAGAGTATGACCTTATCACCTTCATCATCTTCATACTGCCATCATAAAGCATCAAATAAAATTGTATGTAAATATATCATGTTGAAAACTTAATGTTCTAATACATAAGATTTGGTCACTATCAGGAAGCTTTCTAAAACTAAATTTGATAACTAAGTACCAAAATCTGAAGTGGTTGGAGTTGATCAATATCATCTCCTATTCGTTGAACAACAACAGAAGCAAGCTCTGTTAAGCTCTCGAATCCTATCACCAAAACAACACTAGACATCAGTATCTACATTGTATCGCCTTTTTACAAAAATAGTCTCAACTTCCAGAACCCAAATGGATAATCAGTAAAAGTGGAATTCTATGAAGTTCAGTTCATACCACAGTTGAAACGATGTATATGCCCCTTGGAATCACGCAACTTATAATCAAATGTATTCGCAAGACCTAACAATGGATATCCTGATTTTACTGATTCTGTACCATCAACTGACTGCCTTGGAGAGAAATCACTGCACACCAATATAACAAGCATGGTATTGCCAAATAATGCTTAACCAGTTGATAAATCCCCGTCTCAAGTAAGCAGTAAACCTTTGAATTCAAACTTCACAGGCATAGCAGAAAATATATATCTAATCATACCTCTGACCATCCTCATCAATATCCGGTGGCTCTAATGTCAGAGTCGAATCCCAGAATTTCTGCATCATTGTGCTTGCTGTGTCACTTGGAGAACCACTTGAACCTCCCACCTTCAAATAGACAACCAGTTTGTTAAGGAGCCTCATGTAGATAAAGCACAATTTACATACAATGGAATGCTTACAGCAATATCTGTGTTAGCTTCATTTGAGCAATGATGAATAATGTATGAAAATTGTAATAAGTGTACTTACGCATGTAAATTATCGCCTTTAGAATCTAGACACACTACTAGCCATACTCTTTCTGCGAACAATCAAAAGTAATGATAAGGTCAAGCTTCAAGCAGTTAAATATCTCTTATAAGCCTAAGCGGTACAAGGCTGCAGGAGCAAGCATGCATAATTGTTGCAGACGTATATTAACTGAAACTCTTCGCAACCATTTCATAGTTTATCTAAACAGTTGGTGTATATTTCAAGGATTTCAAACCACAAACCTTACAAGTTGAAAGGAAAGTTGTTCAGCAGAATAAAACTATCACGGAAAAGATTATCCAGAAGAAAATGAACTATTAGCTGTTGAAGGAAAGATATAAAATAGAAAAATGTAAAATCAGAAAGGCAACCAACAAGATTCTTCATCCACAGGATCTACCCAAATTGGTCATCCAGTTCCAGATGCAACATGATAACAAATAGCAACTATGTAAGAATTGATAAGACAACAATCAGAACCATAATGGTATTTGCCAATATTAGGTTGCAAGGAAGCCTTGTAAGGGAAAATGATGAAGTCCACAGCACTAAAATCTCTTAAACTAAATGAGCTATCCATAACAAAATAACAAAAAAAGAAAGCATAGTATCTTTCAAAAACTTTGGTAAGATTAGCTTCAACTCATCCGAAACATCATGCATGACATTCATTATTTTTCACTTCTTTCTGTATACAGTCATCCCCCACTCCATCCAACATTGCATATGTAGTTGATCTCACTTAAACTTTACTGCTGTCATTATTTTCAATCCTCCCATCGATACATGTTACGGTTGGCACTGATTGTCCGTCACAGATTCTGACGGTGCCAAAAACCATTCACGGTGCCAATTTACGTTTTGATATTTGACAGGGAGCTCTGCATTTAAAGTTTCCCAGAAAACTGTGGTCATCCATACGTGCCAGATTCTGACGGCGATTATATTTCACCGTCGATGAATTCAATTCACAAAGAGGCCTGCGACCTAACTGAAGTAGCCTGGCTCATGCTATCATTTCTTGCATCCACGACACTTCTACGCAGGCTGAAGCAGCTTTTAATTTGACTTGGCACTCTAGGGAGCTGCCTCGGCCTCCGTTCACAGTAATCCAGTTCCTGAAATAGACCTCTGAACAAGCCCTCAAAGGGTTACGGCATCTCTTGGGGAGCCTTCTCCTGTCCATGATGTCTTCTAGAGAGGCTAGTCCTTCTACGCAGCTCCAATTGTGTGCTAAGTCCTGCGGCCTAGCACAAACGCCAGCGTTGTGTCCCTCTTCTCCTCAGCCTATATGCCCAGCAACCTCGGCCCTGGAATAGCCCTACAAATCTGTCTTTTAGCCTTCAAAACATCCCTTCAATAGATCCGCACTTTACTAGCTATCCCTCAACATAGATTGGACTTTGTCTTCCCCTTAGCTCTGATACCATGTAATTTTCTGAAGATGTTTTATGCTAGATGAAAATATACTTTCAACTTCTAGGGCTCAATGAAAGTAAGATACAGATAGAACATACCAATAGATCAATCAAAGACAAGCCAAAACAGAGATAAAGAACAGTGGCATTACAACGATCAGCAGGATGCTTCAACCAGCAAAGTCTTCATAAGGTTAGCTTCCCACATGTGTCACACAACCCCTACTAAAAACCAACAGAGGATAGCATGACGACTTTAAACCATGTCTCAAAATATCAAAATTGAATTATTGAGTGCATATAAAAACCTTGTTAATCTAACAATTGAACTGACCTCTATAAGCGATTCTTGGGGCTGACTCATGTTCTCCACTATGATAGGGCACCCCATAGTTTGACGACCCAATTCCACCGACCAGCTTGCACCACTTTCCAGGTTACCTTTTTAAAGAAAGTCACCATCCTTATCAAGCACCTACATAGTTTCCAAGGAAATAAACAATTATACTTGAATGGCAAGTTTACAGTCATATTTATTTTTTAACTGTTGGAAGAAGCAATTTATCAATTGGAGAAAAACAATCACTGCACGGATGGACAATACATAAAGAAGCACAAGAAGATCTGAATTACAATTATAAATCCCCAATAGATTAGAATGTCAATGTAATATTTTAAAGCACTAGTAAACACCAAGAATGGAGATGGAATACCAGTTAGTATTATCTCAAGGACTAGGAGGAAAATGCAGAATTATTAGCTTATACAGTCTCTTAAAGCTAGAACCTTTAGGAAATAAAACAAGAAATATTAAGATTAAAGGTAGATATTATCCTACAACACTGTTGGCAAAGAAACTGAGATGTGAGAATGGCACTTATGTTTTTGTAAATGTTCATCTTGGTTTTTGCTGACCTGCATGGAGGAAAATGCAGAATGATTAGCTTAACTGTGCTTAAGCTAAGGAATCCTCCAATTGACCATCCAGTAATATGCTCAGATTCTTTATGCTCCTTTTTCTCCATAGTTTGTTTTGCAACCCACAACTGAATAGTTCATTTTGAAACCAACAGTCGCTGAAGAAGGCTAAAAAATGGCATGTGCCCAAGAAATTTGTATTTTCTGGGTTCTTTTAAATGAGTAATTTCTAGGGCTATGATCTAATAATAATATAGAAAATTCTCATTTCAATCTTAAAAAATATAAAAATTGCAGAAAATTCACACATATCAAATTTTTATGTGTTCAATTTTTTGTATGGACAAGATTAATGGTGCAATCCGAAAACAATAGTCACTGTCATTGGCAGGGACTAAAAATATATCTACTAAATGGGCCTAAAACATTTTATAGATAAGAAACAAAGGAATCTTTCTTCATAACCAAATATCAATTTTGGAGTTCTTGAAACAAAATAGAAAAATCAATATGTTTTATTTCTTAAGGTTCAACCATATTCCTTCACAATCTGAACGGACATAATCCACGTTCACGTCAACGTTGACATCGACATCAGCTATATCTTCTTCACTTACACATTTTGTTTCTTGAAATTCCACAACATGTGACAAATCTGCATACTCAAGTTCATATGATGCATTATTTCTCAATCCTTTTGGAGGACATGTTAACACTACATACGAGTCAATCTCAACTGGATCTTGTACATAGAATACTTGTTTAGCTTGCGATGCTAAAATAAATGGATCATCTTGCCAATGATTTTGGCTTAAAAATTTCTTCATATTCACCATTGTAAAACCCAAATCATCAGTTTTGATCCCTCTCTTATTGTATACATCAATCCAATTACATTTGAACAATGTGTACTCCATACAAAAATAGTCCAATGTAATTATTTCTTCTACCACTCCATAAAATGTTGTGGTTTGAAGTATAGGGTTTACATCTTTGGAACTTGACCTCATCATTGTTTGAGCTTCCATACACACGCCACTATTTTGGGTGGTTCTCTCATTCTCCATGCTTTTTGTATGGAATCTATAACCATTGGTTAGGTATCCCTTGTACTTATTCACGAATTTCCTAGGACCACGCGCTAGCCATTTAAGTGTATCAGACACATTTCCATCTCCCTCCACCTGTATAGTTTTAGATTTTTAAATGTAGTTAGAATTCATACATTCAACCTCTAAAAAAAATATTTAATTTACTGCATGATAATATTCCAATGTAATGATTTTTAAGTACACTTATAATATAAATAATGTACTTACCTGTTGTTTTAACCAGCTAGTAAATTTATGGCTGTGGAGTTTCTGCAATAGAGATTCATCTTTTTTCGTTTGGGTAATTGAGTTGGCAATCTCCATTTTGTGCATCCTAATTCAACAATTATGGACAATAAATATGGTGGTTAATGTGTTTTGATTAAATATGAATAAAAAAATTAAAGGTCAAATATCTTAAACCTTAAACAACCTTAAACAAACAAACCATCTGGGGATGCAGTCTCGTGGTTGTGCTTTGCTGTGGGTTGGAACACCTTTTCTACCATGACAACTATGGAACACCTTATTTGCTGTGGTAGTGTTTTGCTGTGCTTTGCTGTGGGTTTTTTTTTTTCGCTTGGAGAACGTTATCAAAACTTTATTTCTGGGATGGTGGCTGCACAACACAGTTATTCTGCCTGCTCTTCGTGACTGAAGGATTACTACAGCGGGCTGGTCCCATTTTAATATGACATACACAGTCATATGTCTATTACCTGGGCGGTGCTATTTTAATATGACATACACAGTCATATGTCCCACTTTAATATGACATACACAGTCATATGTCCCACTTTAATATGACATACAAAGTCATATGTCTATTACAGAATTATTTTGTGAGGCATATTTAACTATTGGAGCAACCTATTGGTCCTTTGACTGTGGGCTTTGATTGGCTGGGTGTTCTTAAAATTTTTCTCTTCTAGGTAGTTCTACTTCAGCATGTTTTCTTGCTGGACTGTTTTAAAAGGAGATAGCAACAACTCATACATTTTAAAATATGAACAGCAGATTCTCCATTCGAATAGGGTTAAAGACAGATTTTGATTCAGAACAGGAATGTTTTTTTCTTCTCTGTAAATGCTTTTTGTATACAAACTCTTAGGTTTGTCTTCATAGAACACATAGTACATGTGATTCTCATTGTAATTTTGTACTCAACTGCAGTAATAAAATTACGCTTTTTTCTCTGGGAAAAAAAAAACCTTAAACAAACAAACAAAAAAATTACAGGCCAAATATGTAACTTACTCTATCCATGGATCAACTTCGTTTGTGTGAAATAGAACCCACCTATGGGCTTGTTCCCAACTAATGCCATCCAATTCTGAAAGAATTGGAGCAGATAATGGCTTTCCATCAAGGATAACTTCTTCAACTTCCTCATCCCACACTTCATTTCGACCATGTGTGGATCCAATAGCTTCCATACCTTTCAAGTATCCTCCACAAAACTTTATTGATTCCTCCACAGTATAGCTTTCAGCAATGCATCCTTCAAGCCTAATTTTGTTCTTAACATAACTCTTATATACTTTCATGTTCCTACAAAATTAACAAACAAAAAAATTAAGTAATGTCAAAATCTTAAAAAAAAAATATTTGTTGTCTTGATAAAAAGTAAAGTTTCACGTACCTCTCAAAGGGGTACATCCATCTATATGCAACTGGCCCACAATATCGAAGCTCACGTACCAAATGTACATTCAAATACAACATTATATCAAAGAATGAAGGAGTGAAGTACTTTTCAAGAAAGCACAATGTCTCCACAATATCATTTTCCAGCTTATCAAGACTCTCTACTGAAACTGATTTTTCACAGATTTGCCTATAAAAGTAACAAAGCTTGCAAAGCGTCTTTCGGACAACAATTGGTAACACATGACGCAAAGCCACTAGGAGGAGTTGTTGCATTAGAACATGGAAATCATGTGCTTTCATACCATGGAACTTAAGCTCTTCCATAGATATATGATTTTTTGGATTAGAGCTGTAACCGTCTGGCACCTTTAACATGAAAAGAACATGACATAGGGTCTGTTTCTCTTTCTTTGAAAGAGTATGTAGTGCAGGTGGAAGGAATATTTTCTGTCCTTTAACTTCTGGCCATAGTGATTTCCTCAAGCCCATTTTTTGCAAGTCATCACGTGATTTTTTCCCATCTTTGGACTTCCCTTTTATATCCAGAAGGGTTCCAAAAATGCTTTCACACACATTCTTCTCCACATGCATTACATCTAAATTGTGGCATATTAGGAATTTCTGCATTCCAACACATCAATAATATCAGAACAATATTTAATATGGACAAAAAGATAAACAGTCAATTCAACCAAGACATCTAATCACAATGAGGTCAACTAAGCAAGTTGTGTCCAATAATTAGGCATGGTTGATCATGGGTCTACATACCTCCCAATATGGTAGATTGAATAGAATTGATTGTTTCTTCCACACCACAACATCAGTATTTTCACCTGTTTTACTGTTTCTTTTCCTTTTATTTGATTCGATCTTCCCCCATATTGCTTCCTTTCCCTTTGTTTCCTTAAAAATATTTGACACTTTCACAGTTGGAGGGGCATAACGATGCTCCTCCTTCCCATTAAACGGTGCCTTTTGTGAGCGAAACTTATGACGTTGAGGAAGAAATCTCCTATATCCCATGTACACACATTTCCTGCTACAACTGAGGTACTCTGATTCTGTGTTCCTCCCACATATGGGACATGCATTATAGCCTTTTGTTGTGAAACCAGCCATATTCCCATAAGCAGGAAAATCATGGATCACCCACATAAGAATTGCCTTCATGTTAAATGATGTCTTACTATAAGCATCATATGTCCATACCCCTTGGTCCCATAATTCCTTTAGTTCATCTACCAAGGGTTCCAAATACACATCAATGTCATTTCTTGGTTGCTTGGGACCAGGTATTAACAATGTTAGCATACAAAAATTCCTTTTTGTGCACAACCATGGTGGAAGGTTGTATGTAACTAACACTACAGGCCAAACACTATATGTGCTGCTCAAGTCTCCAAAAGGATTAAATCCATCTACTGCCATTGCAAGTCGTACATTGTGAGGTTCGCTAGAAAAACTAGGCCATTTGTCATCAATAGTTTTCCATGCTGGGCTATCAACAGGATGGCGCATTTGACCATCATTGCTTGCATTCTCATGATGCCACCTCATTTTTTGTGACATATCTGTAGAGATATAATGAAGAAAAAAAAAATCATTTATATAAAGTATTATCATATAATAACACTATGACAAATGGTAAAGATAATACAAGAAGGGGAAAACTTGAATAAAATTATAGTGTTCAAGATCATACCTATACATTCTTTTTAGCCTTGGTGCTATGGGAAAATATCTTAACACCTTGGCTGGAACACCTTTTCGCACCTTTTGAGATTGAGCATCCACCTTCCATTGAGATTTTCCACATGTTGGGCATTGATCTTTACTTTCATATCTTCCTCGATATAAAATGCAATCATTTGGACATGTGTGTATCATATCATAGTTTAACCCCAATGATTTTATCAGCTTTTTTGCAGCATATGCAGAATCTGGAAATGTGTTATCTTTAGGAAGCACCTTTTTTTGCAATTTTAACATTTGGTCAAAACTTGTATCAGACCATCCACTCTTCACTTTCAGATTGTAGAATTCTACAGTGGCTGACAGTTTTGTGAAGTCAACACAACCTGGGTACAATGGCCTCTTGGCATCTTCGATAAGCTTCTTATATTCATTAACTTCATTTAGCACATTTGTTGATGCCAACCCCTCATTATCACAACTCTCATTGATGTTTTGATTAAGACATCGATTGGCATCATTCACTATTTCAAGCATTTGATCACCGACAATGGTTGCATCATCATCATCATCATCAATTAGAGGTTCACTATCGTTCCTAAACAATGTTTCATGCTCATCACCTTGATTATCATAATCACATTCCACAACATGTTCATAACCCTATTAATAAGAAAATCAAAATTTATGTTAATAATTTTATAGTTTTTATGAAAATTAGAATCAATAGCATTTGGTCAACCTAGTCAAATAGGACCCTTGACTAATATGAAATGGCTTACCAGTTGAGATGAAATATGCTCGAGAAATTCATGTGGCTCATTTTCAGAATGTTGCCTATCCTTGCCAATAATAGATGGAATCTAAAGGAGACAAAGAAAAAAAATTGAAGTTTGCACATATAAAAATAAGTGATATCTTTATTGTAAAACATATAAGAGTAAAACTAGATCAATTCAAAAAAAATTCAAGATACCTGAATGGGAATGCTCTCTCCATGGAAATACCAAATTTTATATTGTTCGATTATACCATCACAAATCAAGTGCTCTCGTACTTTATCAAATGTTTGTACTTTCACTATGCCACATTTATTACATGGACATTTTGTGGACATCTTATTCCTTGATTTCTCCTTGGCAAACTTTAAGAATTCCTCAACCCCATCTCTATATTCTTTTAGTGTTCTACACATAACCAATTTACAAGTCATATAAATTTAATTGAGAAAAAGTTACCACTTATACATTTTTCACATATCACGATGAATAATCAAATATACAAACTAAACTACACCTATTTTTCAATTTCATCCAATTTCTTTTGTCCATTTGATAATATGTTCCAAGGTCCTTTGAAATTGCGTCTGCAAAGAGCTATATAAGTTAGTTGATACTAAAGATAGATAAAAAGTGAACTGAAGATAGATTGGTTAACTAATTGTCAAGAAATTCAGTTACAAGTGAAAAATAATTATGTCTCTATACATTTGACTGAGTAATTTGATAATTGACTTGATGAAAGATTAAAGAAGAATATACATAAACAAGATCACAAGAAATTAGCATGAAGAGAATTTTATTAGACTACAGCCCTACATGATTCTCAACATGGTATCAGAGCTAAGGTGGCGGTCAAAGAAGGGCATATTAAGTGGCACTTAAGGATTAGATCACAGTCAACAACAACTCAAATATCTTTCGGATAGAGAAAAGTGATGGGCTCGATCTCTATTACAATCATCAAAGAAGAAGGGACTCGGTGAAGGAACAATGAAGTATAAATGTATTATTCCCAATTAGCAATGGCTAATTGGAATATTCTATTTTGGTCAATTTTGCCTTATGTAGTTAGATTATAAATAAAAGTGAGTAGAGGGGGACATAACTCACTCAAAAAATAAAAAGTGCGCTCCCTAGTAGACACACGTTGTAACTTAAGTGAGCTAAGGGGGCCAAGAGACCACGTAGAGAGGGGGCCCACGTAGACCACATGGAGGGACTATGCAGGCCAAGATGGAGCACGTGGCAAAGGGAGGCTACGTTGGAGGAGGTGAGCCTTAGGGTTTGAGAG
Source organism: Pinus albicaulis (assembly GCA_034641835.2). Lineage (NCBI taxonomy): Eukaryota > Viridiplantae > Streptophyta > Pinopsida > Pinales > Pinaceae > Pinus > Pinus albicaulis. The sequence continues at coordinate 295,216,296 of CM076572.1, forward strand.
AGGCTAACGCTATATAGAGGGAGAGCCTCCTCATTTTGGTCATTCGATGTTTATGATATTGAGCTAGTCATTTCGACTTCTTGAGCATGTTGGTTGTTTAGCTAGTCTGCAGCACTATTTAGTGCACCGAGTGTCTCCGTTCGAAGATCTCATCCTCAGCCCCGGGGGACTTTGAGTGCTTTCTTGGGTGAGGTTTTCCCATCATTATTTTGCAGGAGGGTTGGAGTTTGGCTTTTGCAAAGGAGCAGTGCATCCATAGACTGCGTAGTCCTGAGAGGGAGGACGCAGTCCATTTCTGGGGAGCTCCAGATTGGGTTTCTTTCGGAGGTTTTGAGCTTGGAGATTGAGCAAGGGGCCAGCCCTTTCCTGTGGGAGGATTTTGGCAGAGTTTGTGGCCGTGTTTTGGTGGTTTCCATTCAACCTCAACGGAGAGCCTTGGAGGATAACGTAGATCCTCAAGGGGGTGATTTTCGAGGGTCGGTCATTCTAGAAATGCTCTCTGGGTTTTTCTAGGTTTGGTGAGTAGAGGCTGATTCCAGAGTTTCAGCTTATTCCTAGTAGGGGAGCAGCCCCAGATACTCATCTTGTTCTAGCAGTCACAACTACAAGGCAGTTTTCTAGCAGCTAGGACGCAGATCAGAGAGAAACCATTCCATCAACATTCTGAGAGTATTTCTTCGCTTGCCTTGAGCAAGTCTAGGTGCCATCACTCTGATCACCTATTGTACTCACTTATATTTCTCAGCATAATAAAATGGCTCAGCATTCTCTTTGCATTTCTTGAGTATCTGTTCGTGTTCTATATATATATATGCTATTGTATGCTTGCACTACAGTTATTTTTCTCCTTGAGCTTTCCAGTACTATACCACTTGGTGTGTTTTCCCCATACTCTTAGACAGAGTCTGGAAAGGGCTAGATAGCCTCCAGATCTCACCCTCTTTTCAGAGGTGAAATATCTGGTAAATGCCCTCCCAGTCCATCTCTGGTTGGAATTTGCTTGTGTTTTAGAGATATCTCTGAAATGGGATATTACAGTGGTATCAGACCATAGATCTAGCTCGGCCTGTGGAGCTAGTTGTCTATGACACCGGGACAGAAACCCTACATCTGCTACAGAGGTAGGAACTACAAAGATATTGAGCATAGGTTGGAGAACACCTACAGAGAGGGTGACTGTGCTAGGGTGGTGGACGCATAACAAAAAAAGCCAATGGTAGATGATAGTGAGGCAAAACAGTTTGGGGAGGCACTCCTCAAATCAGTGCAGGATCTTGCAAGACAGATTGAGGTGATGGGTCAGAGATTCACTGTTGTGGAGGCTAGACAGCGTGAAACCCCAAGGGGTTTCCATGTTGGCGAGGGGTCAGGCACATCCCATCATTTTCCAGAGCGGGATGCCACTCCACACCAGGCATCACATGCACCCACACGTTCCACTATGCCCACCTTTCTGGGTGCAGACACAGGGGCAGGAGTACAGCATGAGCCAGAGCCTGGTCACATGGGTGACTATTTTGCTGAGTACCAGGCATATGGGCAGAATTTCAGGGATGCCCTTTCATTTAGACATTTTGTTCAGCTCCAGCAATACAGCAGACCCGGTGATCATCACAGAGAGCACCGGCATTATCATGATGGGGACACACAACATACAACGAGCCGATTCCATTTGCCAACGTTTGATGGCTCATCAAACAGTTCGACAAAGTCTTGGGTGGAGAAGCTGGATATATATTTCTAGCTTAACCAAATGGCAGAGTTGGAGGCCATCAAGGTGGCTATGCTGCATTTGGATGGTGAGGCCCAGGACTGGTGGTTCCATGGGATGGTGACACTCGGGCATTCGACAGTGACCACATATGTCGACTTCACCCGGAGACTGATAGAGAGATTTGACCGGAGGGATTCGGAGGAGCATTTTGTTGAGTTGACGAGGCTCAAATAGACTGGGAGCCCGGAGATGTATATTGTAGATTTCCTGAGGGTTTCAGTGATGGTGCCAGATCTATCCGCAGCACAGATGATCTACATGTTTGTTGAGGGGTTAGCAGAGCCACTTTGGGGTCTAATCAGATCCACTAGACCAGCCACACTCTAGGATGCCATTGGCAGGACCCGTGATTTGCAGGATGCCTTACCCAAGACTAGGACACCTTACCCCCAGAGACAGGCTTTCCAACCAAAGGGAAAGGATGTGAGGATTCCGCCTCCAAAGGGGAATCAGGGTAGGGTACAGCTAGATGATGATGCCAGGAGGGAGTTGAAGAAGAAGAGGTTGTGCTTTACCTATTAGGAGTCGTGGGCACCAGGACACAGATGTGCTGCGGGCAAAGCACATTTAATCGAGATCTTCTCCGAGAGCAGCAGGGAAGAGGATGAGTATGAGGATGGAGAGGCAAGAGACAGTCAGACAGCGCAAGACCATTTTCCACCTCCACCTCCAGGAGCAGGAGGTGCATCTTTTGCACCCATAGGGGGAACCCTTGCAGCATTGCGAGGAGTACCCAAGTATTTGATGTTGCGTGTCCGAGGGACAGTACGGGGGCAACGAGTTTCGGTTTTGGTAGACAGTGGGGCAACCCACAACTTCATCGATGCACAGATGGTTGAGCGGAGAGGCATACCGATAGAAAGCTTCGATGGATTCTCAGTGTTCAATGGTTGATTACTTTGGGGAAGGTCACCACAGATTGGGAGGCCTTGGAGATGGAGTGGGATGATAAGAAGACCGGGAAGCATCAGAGATACGTGGGATGCACACTTACCCACCCCAAACTGTTTCAGCTCACCGGATGGAGTTAGACTTCCGGAAGGGAGACATAGAGTGGGCGGTTGAGTTGCGGGCATCAGAGACAGGGACTACCGAGCAGACAGTTCATCTAGATATACGGGCCATCCTTGACAGATATGATACGGTGTTTGGGGAGATACCGCCGGGACAGCCACCAGATCAGAGGTTTGAGCACACTATTGAGCTAAAGCAGGGCATCCAGGCCGTTATTACCACACCCTATAGGCACCCCAAAGCCTATCGAGATGAGATTGAGCAGGCCATCTAGAAGTTGTTGGCTCTTGGACATATTCGGCCTAGCACTAGTCCTTTTGCTTCTTCGGTGGTGTTGGTGAAGAAGAAGGACGACACATTGAGAATGTGCATTGATTACAGGGCCCTGAATAAGAAGACCATGAAGAACAGGTACCCCATACTGTAGATAGATGAGCTGATGGATGAGTTGAGAGGAGCACAGTTCTTCTCAAAGATCGACTTGAGATCCGGGTACCACCAAATTCACGTGAGAGAACAGGACATTCCCAAGACCGCTTTCAGGTGCCATTATGGCCACTTTGAGTTCTTGGTTATGCCTTTCAGGCTAACCAATGCCCCAACTACTTTCCAGTCATGCATGAACCATATCTTCCGTAGTCATCTGAGGAAGTTTATGTTGGTCTTTTTCGATGATATACTGATATATAGCAGGACTTGGGAGGAGCATCTCCAGCATATAGAGGCAGTGCTGCATATCTTGGAGGAGCAACAGTTCTATGCTAAGCTCTCCAAGTGTGAGTTTGGGTTGACGGAGATGTTGTATTTGGGTCACATCATAGGAGTGGACAATGTGAGGGTCCACGAGGAAAAGATCAGGGCCATCAGAGATTGGCCAGAGCCGAGAAATGTGACGGAACTTCGAGGATTTGTTGGTATCTGCACTTATTACAGGAAGTTCGTCAAGAGTTTCTCTCAGCTTGCTGTGCCCCTTACAGATTTGATGAAGAAGGGGGCATTCAGTTGGACAAATACAGTACAGCGGGCCTTTAACAGGCTCAAGAAGGTTATGAGCAGCTGCCCAGTGCTTGCGTTGCCAAATTTTACGCAGCCTTTTGTTTTGGAGTGTGATGCATCGGGAGAGGGGATCGGCGTAGTTTTGATGCAGGGAGGCCACCCTATAGCCTATGAGAGCTGGAAGATCCTTCCTCATGAGCGGTTGTATCCTATATACGACAAGGAGATGCTTGCCATTATGCATGCATTGGCCAAATTCCAGCAGTACTTAGTGGGTAACAGGTTCAAGGTGAGGACTGATGACAACAGCCTCAGGTTCTTTTTGGAGCAGAAAAAGCTACAGGAGAGGCAGCAGAAGTGGATCAGCAAGATCCAGGCTTATGACTTTGACATTGAGTATGTCAAGGGGAAGAACAACGTGGTAGCTGATGCACTTTCACGCAGACCAGCCACGTTGTCTCTGATGAGTTTGGATACAGATTGGAGGGCTCGACCCTTGGTGGAGTGCTCCAAGGAAAGCAGCATGGCATAACAGTGGACCAGATAAGGAAGTCTGATGAATCACTTTATGATAGCTAACATGACTCAGGATGAAAGTGATGGATGATCTATGCCCTATAAAGCTAAAAGGTTGGAGATTCCTCAATATCGAAATCCATGACATCGAGGACAGGGATTCTTCATGAGCAACTAGGTGTCTCACCATTGTTGTTGGAGGTCCCTAATTAAGAGGGACTTTGAATTTATTCCACTTTGATTTTCTTCTCTCTTGATAGCAATGGAGTTGTGTTCTTGGTGCTGCGTATTTATGGAGTGTTCTTTGTTTGGGTTGTTCTGGGGTTATGTGTGACATGCTTGGTTGAATGACCTATTGGAGACTTTGCTGGTAGAAGCATCCTGTTGATCGCCGTAACGCCACCATTCATTATCTCTGTTTTGGCTTGTCTTCCATCGATCTATTAATATGTTCTATCTCCTTCAGTATTGTGTGCCCTAATCTGAAATGGCATAGAATATGTTCAGAAATTAACATGGTATCAGAGCTTTATGGGGAAAAAAATGCCCAATTTGTGTTGAATTGCAAATATCCGATCTATTGATCCATTGTGCAACATAATCACAAGTGAATAGCTCGTGGAGGAGAGACTAAGTCTCTGTCTTAGCTGCAACAAATGAAGTTCAAGAACAGGGAGGCATAGATGATTGTTTTAGGGTCAATTTAGGAGGGCCAATGGACTTTTCATAGGGTCGAGGTAGGAAATACGTCTCTATGGACTATTTGATGGGTGGTTTGTCTATAAACAAGAGTGTCGAAGGCCTGTGAGGTTTCACTGAAGCCTGCCACAGAGATTAAGGAAGTTCAAGGACTGCTTAAAGACTAGAAACAGCTCAGACCTACAGCTAAGTGTCATGACCTTCAAGGAAGAGATAGACGCAGCTCTAAGGAGCATTTATGGGCCAAAATTAAAGGGTGTTAGGGACTATGGTTCGTGCCCTAACCAGTCCAGATTTGCAGCATGGAGCAGACCCTAAAAAAGGGAGCTGAAGTATGCATTTTGGGTGCATCTTGATGTATGTTGGATCCTAGTTTAGGGTCAGATTTGCATCAGTTATCTAGCAGCATGTGGAAGCCAAGGAAGAAGACCGCTGTCACAGGAGGACAGCCACTAGATCTGAAGCAATTTCTGGGCATATTTAAGGGTTTAAATATTGTTTGAAGGTCCTGAAGGACAGCAAAAGGAAGTCGCCTTCTCTGAGCAGACTTGGGCATGATTTGAAGTTGTGGTGCTAGGCCACAGGGCATAGCACACAGGTCGGTCAAATTAGAGGGTTTTCAAAGAGTGGATAGCAACCTAAGGAGGCAGTATGGCATTGAAGGAACCCCTCCTAGGTAAACCACAACCGTAGAAGGGTTTGTTTGCTGACTGTGTGATGAAACTAGGGCTGCAGTACGTGCCCTATCTAACAGTGAAAACTGTATTACAGTAGTGTCTTGTGGAGGTGTGTTGGGTCCATGATTTATGGGGCAGTGTTTGGATCATGTGCTTGTCATCTTTATGATGTGCGAAGGTGACAATGTGACTTGGACTTGTTGTCATAAACGACCTTGTACAACAGAAGGTGGACACACTTGGCAATTCATGATTAGATCATTAGTAAGTATTCTGATGAGGGCAGCAGGACTGGAGATATCTGAAATTGGTACGCTGATAGAATGGAAGCGTATGCTACTATATTAGGGAGTCGTTGGCGCAAAGGACAGTCCATGTTTTGAAAAGGTATGTATCAAATACCTACTATGGATTGCACGCCTTTCTGTTGCAAAGAAGATATTATTCCGGGCATGCAGAACAAATCTGTAGATTGGACAAATTGTATGTCTAGCAACGCTCAAACCAGAAAACAGAACTTGTCATGCAAGCTTCAACTGTTCAGGAACTGTCTAGCAAGTTTGTCTAGTCAACAAGGCAACATATCAGAATGTCATAGAAGGCCTAATGGCCTGGGAGTTTTGTGTACTCAGAATTGAATGATGCCCTAATTCCTACAACATAACTAAGAGACAATCAACGTAGGGGAGAAACTCTAGGGTGAAGGCAAGCCACATTGATAGAAATGATTGTTAGCAAGTGTTGAGAGGGCTGACATGGATTGTCGCTAAGCCCTAACTGGATTGTAGAATACAACAAGGTACCAACACATGAGAAGGTATGTTTTTGTGTTAAATTGTTGGTCCTAGTTTGGACAATTGGAACATTTTAGTACATCGAACTTTATAAAATGTTCGGCCGAACTATTGCCGAAAAAAAAATTTTGCCCCCGATTCTCACAAAAGTGTAACCCAGCTTCACGTTTCCGCCCTTAAGCAACATATGACATGTTTCTTTTGCTCCAATGTCACGTTCAACGATTGTTTCTGCAAGAAACCTCCTGTAAGCACATAAATCATGATCCTCAGAGGCAGTAGAATTTGAAATTCTAGTTAACATATCATGATAGCTTTCAGACCTTCTCTCTGCTTTTGATGCATACTTAGCAATATATTTCAGGACAGCATGCCGAGAAAGCACTGGTTGGCAATCAACATTTGCACGCCACATTGTTAGAAGGTCAATGTTATGTACATTGAGCCTATCATCATTTCTTGCTGGGTCATATTTTTTTCTTCCTTGACCATCTATGAACAATCTTGATTCCTCAGAAAGATCCCATGGGGCATTATACCGAAAAGCGAGAATAGTGCCCTTTTTGCGCAAACAAGAATCTACACTACATTTTGTGTGCCTTTGGACACGGTTCAACAATTCTTCATAATCATTATGAGGATTGCAAGAGAAAATCTGATCAGTATTCAGTAGGCAAGGGTCATCATGGAGACTTCTTAGAACCATTATATTGCAATGATGTATTTCACGTGGATTCCATGCAGTTACATAATTGTCAAAGAATCTCTTTGCATGTTGCAAATCACAATCATTTGACCAATCAAGTCTTTCCATGTCAGGAGCTCCTTGCAACCATAGGAAACCATGGATATGTGTTGAACCTCTATGTTGCCACTCATATCTGGAAAAAATGAACACAGAGTTAATATGAAAATTTTGAATGGAAAATCAATAAGAAATTGACAATGAATAGAAAATAAATTCAAGAAAACAGACCTGTACCAGAAGTCTTTAGATTTAATATATTTTTGGATAACTTCCTCTCGAAATATATTGAATCTATGGTGCATAAATGTGGCAACAATATGAGGGTACTGGATAACGTTTTCAACTTTCATACGATGCTCATTCAAGGAACGAGAATGTGACGGTACAGGCATGAGGCTATGCAGCTCTGGCCACTTTGTGTCAGCTGCACTCAAAGTAAAAAACAAAGATGGACATCCCAACTGAGTAATCATGTCAGTCAATTCAGCTCGACATTTAGTCCAGTATGCCCTTGTACCTCTCAGAGAAGACCCAAACCGCATAAGATGCTCAGCCAACTTATTATCTGGTAAATCAGAAAGTTGCTGACGCAAGTCATCAATTGTTGTCGATGAGTTATCATGTAAATTTTTCTTCACAAAAACTGAAGCAGTTGCTTGGCTACGATGCCTCATTATCATGTTCAACAGGTAATATCGGAAGCGAGGATGGCTTCCAAACCTCTGATCATAGTATCTAAGAAGATGAAATGCATACTCATGAAGTTCAATACTACAAATGTGTGGTTGCAACCAAACAACAGCACCAGTGGGGAAAAATGTGGGGAATGACATATCTAATAACCCCTCAGTATTATATTCATTCACTGGAGACGTTCCAATACTGGGCCAATCCATTTCATCAACATCTGAAGAATCAACATTATCAAGAAATGCTCTAATTTCTTCCACTTCTCTCCGTTCATTGGGTAGGCAAGCAATAAAAGACGAAGGATGAGAGGGAAAATGGTTAAGAGGAAACCCTTCATTATTAGCTGTACTAAACTCAGATTCTGTAATGTCACAATCAACAAATTTAAGCCTGGAGGAGACATCTGTTGATCTTTCGGGCAGAGCATTCACTGAATCATATTCAATTACAACATCTCGATAATATTGATCACGTTCAATTTTGAAACGCAATGCATCCATAATGCGGGATATTTTTACATAACACTCATAATATTTAGACTAAGCAGCATTTCTCCTCACAATTAGAAAATCAAGATCTTCAACATGGCGCAGAAGACTTTGTGCAATTGTAGAAATATCTTGGGGAAAGCTAATTGTGTGTCTGCTATACTTATATTTCCCACCTCGAGCATGTGTCACTTGCAAAATAGGATTTACACGTGCTATTAACATTTCTTCAACTTGAGTAAGAACTCTTAAAATATGAGGTTGCTCGCCAGGATCCATGTTATTATAGCCACAAAAACGATGTGAACCTCCTTCATTCTTACATCATCTGCAAACAGGTCCTTCAGGATCTCTCAAAACGTGGATTCCAGGATATGATTCTTTGCAGATGTGGCACATTTGGACAACTGACAAGCTATCTAGCTTTTCTCGAAATATTTTATGCACTGCAATCATATTTTCATCAAAATAAAAATTATTTGTATTGGTTGGACCATGTGGAGAATGATGTGGAAGAGTATAATTTCTTCTAAGATTTATTTGATTTTCAGCACCACGAGACTCCCTCCCCAAATTTGAAACATGTGGAACAAATCTATGACATGGGGTTTCCAAATCTGTGGTCTGCATTTCTGGAACCTGAGAGTTTGCAAAGGTTTCTTTAGCATAATTTTTTTTTAAATTGAATGTCCAAATAATTAGAATTGAAAAAATGGAAAAAAAAATAAATTCATTCAATATTTACATTTCTTTGGCGATGTCGATGAAGTGTACGAGATGGTTGCTCTTCACTTCTAACATTAGTAGATTGAACATTTGGCGAGTTAGTTTCGACGCCTCCATTCAAATTAGTTTTTTCCTGTTAAAACAAATTAAAATATTTTATAAAACTAAATGTCGAAAAAAGATAGATTTCTAATTTCACAATTAACAATAAATGAAAGAAAGGAGGAAAATATCAAATGCATTCAACATTTACATTTTGTTGGCGATCTGGATGAACGCTATGCGATGGTTCCTCTTCAATTATAACATTAGTAGACGGAACATCTACGAAGTTAATTTGTATGCCTCTATTGAAATGAGTTGTATCTTGTTTGAAGAAAAACAAAATATGCACCAAAAATTCAAATAAAGAAAAATCAAATCAAACACATTGAACATTAACATTAGTTTGTCAATTTGATTCTCGAGGAGAATGTAGTGGAAGGTTATGACATGCTTCATATTCAAATCTCATATTAGGAGATGGAAGACGTAGGGAGAAAATTTCTAGACCTCTATTAAAATTAGGTGTATCCTACTCCAAGAGAATAAAATACCTTATCACTAAGGAAATGTAAATAGAGGAATGTAATAAAACAACCACTATTGCATCAACTGTAAAGATATCATTGGATTACCTCCATTGTTCCACGCGAACTGCTATCAGGGATGACTGTTTCTGTTCGTGGGACAACATTATTTTGAGAAGGGAGATTGGAAGACATGATGTTGCGACCAGCTGGATCCAAATTATCAAACAAATGGCCAATCAAACTATCATCCAAGTCATCACATACAATGTCATCATTCCCTCCACCATGGATATTTTGCAACCTTTGGCCTTTCTCACAAGATGCAATTGCAGAGACAGAAGGGTTAGGGTGAACATTTGCATCCATGTTATGAATATGATGTTCCTCCCTATTGCGAGATGTTTCCTCAATATTATGAAAATTTTCAAGAAAGCATTGAAAAACAAAATTATGCTGACGAGGAGCATATTCTGGCAACGCACTACCAAGCAGAAATGTTCTTTCCGTGATATAATCCATAGTACGATACCTATGAGGAACCATAAAATCATTTTGAAGAGTTTTTTCAATCGTTCTTCTATGATATTTAGCTCTCCTATGCTCATTTATTGTGTCCTTATTTTGTTGATACCGTAAACGACGACTTTCATTAGACTTGTCACACGATGCCAGTGACTTATTCCTTTTTCTTGTACGTTTGCTTGTACCTTCAGATGACATGTCTACAATGAATAATAACATATTTGTTATAGAAGAATAAACATGGAACAGATATAATATATCCAATATAAATTAACAGAAAAGGATGAAAAAGGAACACATTTTTTTTCCACCCACAAAACAAATTAAAATCGTTTACATTATTTTTCCAACCAAATGGCTGAAAAGAAAAATCGTTTACGTTATTGTATCATATTATAACTGTAATGGGAAACCCATATAAATGGAACAAAATTCTAAAGAATTATATGAATTTGAAATATATCTAAATATTTGGAACTATATACCATCTAAAAACCTAAAGATATAACATTGTTTGAGAATCAATGAGAAAAAACTGATGGAAACACCATGTATAGAATAAGTCACAGTAATTATAATTATAGAAACAAAGAGAAATTGATAACATCCAAACACATTCAAATGCAATTAAGAGGACTAAACGGGACAAAAAAAATAAATATTTTTCGAACAAATTGCAATGGAATTTAATATCCAGCATCTGCTACATACACATATAGAAGACACCCCCTGAGAATGGAGCCATATAAATATCCATAGTCTTAGCATAATACCCAGAAGTATGCAAAGTAAAAAAAATAAAGGAAATATTTTCCACGACGACAGAGAGAATACAAAATGGCTAATAGCCTAAGACTCCATGTCCACATCTAATGGTGGAATCTCATCTATAGAATCCATACGCGGAGCAATTGCAAAAACATTTCCAGACTCGATAAAATCGTTGCAATCCTGCAACGTTGGAGACCAAAATCCATTCATTTGTTGATTAGTTGAAATATCAATATCTATTAGGAAGCAAAGGCCAGCCATCATGTCATATAATACGAAAGGAACTTCACTGCATTTTCACATAAGAACCACACCTTGGACTGTTCGAAAAGGAAGATAACCAGGACATTTCATATTTATATCTATAGACATTTCTTCCAACAACTTCCATCTAAAGCCCCAATCATCCTCAAAGTAATCAGTTCTTCGTTCAATACATGGGTGACCAAATTGAAAATTATCTATTTCTTCAATTGACCATACAGAAGTGGAGCCATCATTGATAAGACATATCAACTGATTCTTGCATACTGCCAATGACATACACCGAATGTCAGTGATTGGAACAAATGAAAATCCCCAGTCATTTTTTATTACATCAAACCAGTAGATTGTATACCCATATCGAGGATAATCTTCATACTCTGTGTCGAGATAGAGCCAAAACAATTTACTTCTATAAAACACTCCATTTTGAGGGGATGAAGTGCCACCAAATGGAAGATCAGCCCTTCGCCAAACCCTATCAAGACTACTGTAAACATAAAATTTAGACAGAATTATATCATAGATATGTTTTAGAACAGCCCAGTCATATTTGTTGCTGCTCACATTCTCCAATAACGAAAAGAATCCCCAGTATCCAATTCGTATTCGCCCAATGTTTTTTAAGGCCTTTGTAAATGGATTCATCACAAAATAGTTTCGTGAATGGGAGAATTTTGTTGGTAAGGATAAAACCACCATTGGTCCAATAGTAGACTCCACCTTGTATCTTGAATCTATGAATCGCAAATGAAAACGAGATATGCACCCATTTTGATTAAGGTATTCAGTAGCAAAATAATTGTCTTCATCATTGAAGAAAGGAACCATAAATCCAAATTCATTTGTACAGATATGCTTGCAATGCAATAAGAAACAAGGATTTTGCAAAACAGTCTTCCATTGTTGACAAACAGTGCTAAACTTTATCACAACCGATAAAGGGAGCCAAAGGAAGACAATTTCAAGAATTTCAAATAGAATACAACTCCAAATAGCTAAGGAAATCACCTAACATAAAAGAAAACAGACGTGATATCAACAAAAGAACTTTCAATTAATGGTGAATAGAATAAGCAATATAGAAAAGCAATTTTCCATCTACAAATATAGTAACATGCACATATACATAATGTATAAAATGATATGACCCACAAGAACAACAAGTTCCTCCTCCAAGATGGGAGGTGTAATCTATATTATTTTTTCCCAAAAAATATTAAAAATATGATTATTAATTTAATATTATTGCTATTATCAATTAATAATATTATTAAATAATTAACAATAATAGTAATATATAATAATTAATAATATATTGAATTAAATAATATACCATAATTTAAAAATTATTCAATTAAATAAAAAATTCTTAAATAATTAAATAATATACCATAACAACAACTACTACTACTACTATTATTGTAAAATAATAATAATAATATAAATAATTTATAATAATAATAATTTATTAAATTAGTTATTTTTGTAATATTATTATTATATATTTATTATTATGAGTTTAATATTACATCTTTTACATCATAATATTTGCTGCAATACTCACCTTCCTAGCCTTTTAAGATGTCAAAATTATAGTGAGCTTGGGAGGCTTCCCTCCAAGCTTTTTGAGCATAGGAATAAAACCTTAAATCAAACTAAATAACTCTTTTTTTTAGGTCTGATAAACCAAAGATTGGTCTTAGTGGCCGTTAACCACCATCACCATCATTGTCATCAATTTATGTATATTTCATTTATTATTATTATTATTATTATTAATTATAATTGAAATAAAATAATAGGATTTTTTGTTTAAATATTGGCAAGTAGTTTTGTTGAGAGATTTCAAATTGGCAATTAAGAGCTTTTTTATTTGAACATATATTTTTAGAAAACTATGCTTTAAATGTAAATATGATGAAGTTAGTTATTAAATCTATTTGTGTTAATCATGAGATGATAATATAAATATATGAGGAAACATTGTTATTAAATTCCAATTCTTATTCAAATTTTATAGTTGTTGACTTATTTTTAAAAAATATGAATTTTTGTTATATATTTTTATTTCTATTTTTTCTCATTGCTATATAGTTATTTTTTTATTTTATATATTCTTGCTTTATCAAAAAAAATCATTACTAATATATCAAGTTATATATATATATATATATATATATATATATATATATATATATAAACTAAAAAAAGACTTGTATACTTAAACTAAAACTAAAAAGTGTTAAGAGTGTAATTTATTTTTGAAAAGAGTAAAAAATAAAAGAAATAAATTTGATGAAAAAAAATATATATATATATATACTTTTAAGATCATGCATTTTCTATATATAAAATAAAAAATAAAATCATTTAAAGAGAAGCAAAAAAACAAAATTACTAATTAAAAAACCAATTCATTTAATGAAAAGCAAAAAACAAAATTTGCTTTAAAGATCATTCTTTACTAGTACGATAAATATTACCAGATAAATTAAATATTAATAACAAATACAACCCATTCAAAATCTATTTAAAGCTTATAAATTTACTGACTCTGCATCAAAAAAGAATTCTAAAGATGGTCGGTAACTCCACTTTCCTCAAACTCCTCCAACAAATATAGTTGTTGAGCATAAAAGTAGAAGTATATAATAAACTACCACAAGGAACTCCAACTAAAATAACATTCATAATGAATGTACAACCGCTCTAATACCTATTCTATCATATTTCAGGGAGAAGTTGCTAGTCTTTTATTTATTTATTTTTTCTATTTGGTAATGGAAAAAGAAACGAAATAAGATTGAAAAAGTAAGAATATATAAAATAAAAAAAATTAATACATAGTAATGAGAAAAAGAAAAATAGGAATATATAAAATGTATAGTTAAAATTTAATAAGAATGGTTTTTCATTCATTTATATTACCATATTATAATTAACGCAAATCATTTAAATAACCAACTTCATTTCATTTGTAGCATATTTTTCTAAAAATATATATGTTATTCTATTTAATATAATATGTTAAGTTTTTAGCCAGATGGTTGTTGTAGTGATCCAGGTAAGATCAAGTTTTCAACCAAATGGTTGTTGTAGTGATCATTTTCATCTTTCAAAAACCACTCATTTCAACGTTCGGGGATTATTAAAATATAAAGGTCTGTAATGATGCCTTTTAAAATATGTTTATTATATAAGTAGATCTCTATAATCTCTTTTTCTGTACATCTAATAGATATCCTTGCAAGAACAGAAAAGGATGTTTTTGTAACTTGAATTCATAAATGTAATAATGAGACAGATAATAGAAATGAATAGAAGATAAATGATGAAAGGTTAAAGGGAGAACAGAAAAGGATGTTTTTGTAACTTGAATTCATAAATGTAATAATGAGACAGATAATAGAAATGAATAGAAGATAAATGATGAAAGGTTAAAGGGAAAAATGACAACAGTAAATTTCTGAGGGACAGATAAGTGTTTCCATTAAATTCAAAATCCAATTCCTTAAAGTTTGAATTAACTCGAACCCGGATATATTCAATCGGAATAATCTTGATAATAATAAATGGAAAACCCTATGTAAGGTTTCCATAATTCGAAATAAACCTAGCTGGCTTTTCGTTGCAAGCTACCAAGCAAATTGAAGTACGGTTTCAGCCATAACAAACGGATTCGATCTGCGTAAACTGTCTAATTCAGCCGTTTTGGAAACCTTTATTATAGACGACATTCAATTATAAAGTGCAACAGAGGAACATTATTCTTAATTGTCATTAAGCACGGCTTGAGGAGGGATCCCTAGAATTGTCATATGCCCCAAACACATAGGAGGCCAATCCCCATAAACTCAACAGCATGGAGATAATCTTAATGCCATCCATACTATCTTTGAAAATAAAGACGGCAAAAATGGACGCAATGGGCAGACTCAATGTGTTAATCACGTTTGAAAACAAGGAGGATACCAGAAATGTGAGGGTGCGATTAAAGCAAACGAAAAGGAGATCAGTATTCTTTAGTGATGTTGGCTCCTACAATAGAGCAGATTGCATTCTGAGGAGTCTTATTTTGTACTAAGTGGATTGACAGTGGTGGAATGGGATTATTGAATGGGTAAAAATGACATTAACTTTTTTTTGTAAACCTCTCTCAAATTGAATGCATCTAATCATACTCTTGATTAAGACTTTCAAGACGATTTATTTCTCTCATATTTTCAGAGAACAGAATCATGTTGGGAATGCTCTGTCGAAAGATGGTTTTGTAGTGATCAGGGTAAGATTAGGTTTTCAGCGAGATGGTTGTTGTAGTGATCCAGGTAAGATCAAGTTTTCAGCCAGATGGTTGTTGTAGTGATCTGGACAAAGATCAAATTTTCATCTTTCAAAAACCACTCCTTTCAACGTTCGGGGATTATTAAAATATAAAGGTCTGTAATGATTCCTTTTAAAATATGTTTATTATATAAGTAGATCTCTATAATCTATTTTTCTGTACATCTAATAGATATCCTTGCAAGAACAGAAAAGGATGTTTTTGTAACTTGAATTCATAAATGTAATAATGAGACAAATAATAGAAATGAATAGAAGATAAATGATGAAAGGTTAAAGGGAAAAATGACAACAGTAAATTTCTGAGGGACAGATAAGTGTTTTCATTATATAGAGGACGAGATAAATCCATGCAAATGTAACTATTTTTTATATTAATGAAATTACATCTGGTTTTTCTTATTGAAAAAATAAAAAGGAAGACTCTTGATTCCTTTTTTTTAAATTACTATTCGATCTTTTCCATTTTTCCATTAAATTCAAAATCCAATTCCTTAAAGTTTGAATTAACTCGAACCCGGATATATTCAATCGGAATAATCTTGATAATAATAAATGCAAAACCCTATGTAAGGTTTCCATAATTCGAAAGAAACCTCGTTGGCTTTTCGTTGCAAGCTACCAAGCAAATTGAAGTACGGTTTCAGCCATAACGAATGGATTCGATCTGCGTAAACTGTCTAATTCAGCCATTTTGGAAACCTTTATTATAGACGACATTCATTTATAAAGTGCAACAGAGGAACATTATTCTTAATTGTCATTAAGCACGGCTTGAGGAGGGAACCCTAGAATTGTCATATGCCCCAAACACATAGGAGGCCAATCCCCATAAACTCAACAGCATGGAGATAATCTTAATGCCATCCATACTATCTTTGAAAATAAAGACGAAAAAAATGGACGCAATGGGCAGACTCAATGTGTTAATGACGTTTGAAAACAAGGAGGATACCAGAAATGTGAGGGTGCGATTAAAGCAAACGAAAAGGAGATACCTGTAATAATCGCTTGCACACTGAGATTCGGAGCAGGGCTAGAGTGTTCCCTTCAAAATCACCCTCGAGGTTTCAGAGAAGCGATTTATATCGGAAGCAGACTAAACTAAAATTTTTGAGCCAAACCCTAGAGGTGTTCTTTCTATTCGTAGCCCGCGCCCCACGATACTCTATAACAAAAAAAACAACACACAATCTACCATAATCCACAACATTGACGCATCAACGCGGGCCTTTCAGAGTTTTTATTAAGTAACGCACAAGAGGAGAAGGCCAACTGAAGCACTCGCGAAGTGGGCAACTTAATTGTGATGACAGTCGATGACAGCGATCTTGAATTCCGCTTCTCCTCCCACTCGCCCACACTACCATGGTGAATCGGATCAGCCTCCAAGTGGCAAAACCACGCCATAGTATTCTCGAATCCGCACGAACAGGGAGAAACCTTATTTGATAGGTGGTGCGCGCACGTTTATTTGAGAATTTGAACCATCAATTAGGTGGCATTTTAGTTTGAACCATCACTTGTTAATCTTGATAGGTGGCGGTCAACAAATGGCACAGTAAATTTTTAATCATGTTTTGTAAAAAATTAATTTAAGTATGGTTTAAACATGTGATTTAGATATGCAAGGAAGTTACTTTTTTGAATTTCATCCATTGATTTAGTGGCGACGACCAGAATATACCGGCATCTTTCAATCTAGACCATCAGATCAAAAAAATTAATTAGCATAATCACAAAAGATGCTATTTCCAATAGGGGGATACACGTATCGGCGTAATAAGAGAAGATAAAATAATAATGCATACATATAGATAAATCGTCTTAGGAGCAACGATCGTCAACAACTTACCACAACCCTCTCGACCAATCCAAGGATCCGGCAAAATTTAAATATGAGAATGTATGAGAAAGGAAAGGTTTTAACAGCAAGCTTCAACCAAAAAAATGCTATCTAATTAACTTCTCGTACCATCTCACTAAAGGTCACTGCTACAAAAGAGAGGTTATTAATGTTGATAATTTTCATGAGCGTACAATAGTTTTGGCTTGATGACAAACCCCAGCGATTAGTACAAGAAACAAGTTACGAGCTCGGAGGACCAAATATAGAAGATGAATGCATAACCATGTAACCCCTGAGAGCTAATTACCTGGTTCAGAAGTACCTTATTGAAGGAACTATGAACGAAAGACAATTTATGCCAATAAGCCACACAAGGTCCACCATAATACTAACTCCAGAAGCTGGATAAGAAGCTAGAATGAGATGGTTGGGAATGGGAACCTCTATGGCAATGTTGAACTTACGCAAATATTAAGAAATGATAGTACGACATCTAAACTCAAAATAAATAAACAAATAAAAGATAGATAAAAGTACTTTGGGAAAAATCACATCATTAGAATTAAGGTGGAACTAGCTAATGTGATTCATCTTCAAGACAAGGTAGAGAGACTAATCGATCTCAGTAAATAAATAGTGGAGATGCATCATTGCTCGGAAGTACTTAATAATTTATTAACCCATGCATCTCTACTATTTATTTGCTTAGAGCGATTAGTCTCTCCACCTTGTCCTGAGGATAAACCACATTAACTGGTTGGAAACATCCACCTAATCCTAATGATGTGATTTTTTCACAAAAGTCTTAAATCTAACAAAATAAAAAATAGATAAATAAATAAATTAGTAAATTAATTAATTAATTAATTAAATTAAATTAAATTAAAATTAAAAATAAAATATAAAAAACATTAAAAATTAAAAATTAAAATAATAAAATAAATTATAAAATAAATAAATAAGTAAAATAAAATAAAATAAATATTTATTTATTTATTTTTCATTTATTTTTAAATTTATTTTGAATTTTTACTTTTGAATTTTAATTTTTTTAATTTTTTTTATATATCATTTATTTATATATTTTTATTTAGTTATTTATTTTATTGATTTATTTTTAATTTTATTTTTTTTATTCTTTTAATTTTTTATTTTAATTTTAACTTTTTTAATTTTTTAATTTTTTAAATTTTTAATCTTTTTTAATTGTTTTAATTTCTAATTTTCTTTTTCATTTTTTATTTTATTTAAAAAAAAAAATTAAAACAATTTTATATATATATATTATTTTTTTAATAAAAAAAATTAAAAATAATAAATGAAACAAATAAATATATATACATGTAATTTAAAAATTAAAAATTAAAATTAAAAAATAAAAATAATTGTACTGACGGTGTGTGTGTGGCCAATAAAATTATACTGACGGTGAGACTCAAGTCGAAATGGATGAAACGTTCGTGTAGAGTTACATATGACCCTAACCGTATGGTTGTCATTCCATATTTGTAGAAACTCCTACTTTAGGGTTTAAAGAAGCGAAAAACTTTATTCTTCTCACGCTAGAAGGGCAATAGGGCTGGCTTCCCTTTGAAATAATGGTAGAATGGAGAACCCCATGAATATATCGATAGGGCTGGCTTCTCTTTGAAATAATGGTAGAATGGAGAACCCCATGAATATATCAATATTGTAGTAGTAAAGCTCCAGTATGTAGCTATGTGACCTCACAAGCCCTACCATCATGATGGAAAATTATGTGGTGGCTAGAAAAGTGACCAAATAGTAATACGTTAAGAACGAAAAATAATGCTAATTAAGTTTCCTTGCCGCATTTAGTAAACAAAGGAATTTGGCATGTAATTTCGTACCTATTTACAATCATATATATTTACTTGTAACTTTTTGTTTTATTCTTTTACTTATGGTTACTTGAGTTGTTATGACACATATTCAGAATGGGTAACAAATGATGCATTCGTTAATGACATTAATACATGATTTTTATTTAAAAGATTTATTTAAATGGTAATTTTGTCTTAGTAAAAGGTAGAAGCAACTATGTGGTAAAATATCTCAAGAAATCGAGGAAGAGGTTGCGATAGTTCTGGGAGTTACCTTCCCAGAAAGGATTTAAGAAAAAATCCTAGGAGGGAATGGGGTTCTATGCAGAGCAGGTCCAGAGGTGGTGGGAGTACCAGTGGAACTGAGGAAATTACCCTGGAGAAGCAAGACTGGATTTTCCAATCCTGAGGTGAGACTTCCTCTCTCAGAAAATTACCTCAGACCTAGTGAAGAGTAAGCGGGGAGCGGAAGACGTAATCGCCTCGCTCAAGGTTGGGTAGACCGATAGTTACTGAGAAAACCTATTACTCTAAACTATGTACAAAAGTGGACCTGAATTTACTGTTCAATGTTTTGCATTTAATGTTGGAATTTATGGTTCTGAGAAGAAATGCGAATTTATATTTACTAAGTTTTTGAGTTTTTATGCACATGATGTAAATATTCTAAAAATGAAATCTACAATAGGATTAATGTACGATTTTCACTCTCTGTGGAATTAATAGTAACTAAATGCTACTGGAGTAAATAATGTAAATATACGTGCTACTGTAAAGATTTAAGAACAATACATGATACTGTAAAAATTTATGAAATGCATGCCACTGTAATGATTTATGAAAATACATGCTACTGTTTTGGTTTGATAAAATACATGTCACTGTGTTGATTAAGAAAATTCATACTACCGTAAAGAACCATGGAAATATAGGCTACTGTACGGAATTATGTATAATACTAGATAAAATATTGTTGAAAGATATTGAAGAAGCTAGATAAACTTTCCAATTAGCAGATATACATGCAAAACTAAGGAGAACAGTTCAGTTGCAGGTTTAGAATCAGAACCCAAAAATAGGGTCACAGTTCTGGTTCCGACTGAACCCTTGCCAGATAGTGGGAAAGCACTGCAAGTTCAACTAGAAAGAAATAAAGCATATTAAATCTAAACAGAATACTCCATTTGGAAAGAATTAGATTTATTAATCAATTCATGTAACTAGTATAACATTTAGAAAACGAAAAACTGGAATAAGCAGAGTCTTTGACGGAAAAAATAACCATACTTATAAAACAGGAAATATAACAGTGTAAATTAAGCAATAATATCATTGGAATCGACTTAACTCGCCAGATTAACCAACGTGATGCTAACAATGCTCATGTTTTATAAACAGTGACTAAGTAGACATAGTAAGAAATATAGAAAATATGTACAAGTAAAATCTACTTATTGAAGATTAAGTAGCATGGTTCACGGAATTAAATCCTCATAAAATAGTTCTGGTAAAACTATAAACAAGTCCGATTATATGAATTGGAATGGGAGAGAGCCCAAAGGTAGTCCATAGTAAAAAATAAAAACCCTCATTGAAACAAAACTAATCTTAGAACTGGGTCACAAACACTCGGAAGCCAGAAAATCCTTGCCTGCAAGATAAGCAGAGGAATGAAAGAATATTACTGTATGTGGAGGGTAGACAGAGTGTTCAGAAGGACTAGAGCAGTACTTACCCCATAGAAGGCAAGAGGAAGCTATTAGAAATTTTTCATATTAGAGGTGTCTCGAGACCGCACCAAGTCGAGCTTTGCCAGTTCCAGCCAAAAAAATAATGCAAAGTTAGATAAACGAAAACCGAAAGCCCAGAAATCTCATTGTAAGTTCATACTTAAAACATGTGCGAGTTAATGGGGAAACCAAAGAATTAGTTTGTAAACATTACCTCAGAGCTAAGCTTGTAGAAATTTTTTGGAGAAAACACAGTGTTTGTTTCTAGCCATGGAGCCACATGAGCAAGCATGGAGCCAACCGCTAAGTTGGAAGGCGAAAAAGCTTGCATAGTCACGAGTTGAACTGTGGAGCCAGACCAATGGTGCCGAAGGGTTACACAGTTCATCTTCCTCATTTTCCACCCAATAAAGAAGGAGAACGGACAAAGAAACTAAAAATCACAATTCATTAATGGTGGCGGAGCTCTCATGGCAGAGAGATGGTCGGAGGAATCAGGAGGGTCTTCGGATTGCAGAGCCGAGCTTACCACACCAGTGGCAACAACATTGGAGCAATGGCGGGGGGTTGGGGGTCGGTGGTTACCCTAACCCACCTCGTCTACTCAGATCACCGTTGATGGTGAGAGATGTCGATCCAACGGATGTGAGGGAGCTAGATAACTACGACAGGTGGAGGCCGTAGCACAACCCTCGATGCATGATTTTTCATCGTTGGTTTAATGAATTCAACAGGACAAATAAATAAATAAAAACAAAGAATATTCCAAATCAATGTTAAGTGCATGGTATTGGTTAAATCCTTGAGATTATTTTTAATTCTTTAAATGAGGTGGTGATTACATGATAAGCTTAATTAAGTATCACCAAAGATTAATGTTTGTACAATCTTGACTGACTCACTGATGTGGTGTCAAAGGTGCCAAATACATGGTAAACTCTTATAGTGTAAATAAAAAAAAACCAACTTACATGAACCAATTGTGTATAGTTTGCGCGTAAACATTATCAAAGTTGTGAAAAGTGGTATCAGATCATAAGTGACAAACTGGGGCCAAATAGGCCAGAACCATACTATGTTTTTTTGTTGTTGTTAGGAATTCTCTTAAAATTAATGATCCAATATTGTGTTAAGTACAGGAACAGGTTTATGTAATCTTCCATGAGAAGAGGATCAAGGCAACACCCACACAGAGGCATGGGAGAGACCTATCCTTTGACCAATTCTAAGGTCAGTTCCGAAATGTGGGTGCACCTAAGTGTGGACCAGCACCAAAAAACAAGCAGAATGTTGCAAGAACAACAACGACAGAAAAATAAGTTGTTGGATACTATACAACAGTTACAAACATAAATGCTTATAGTATGCAATGATAATGAAAGGTTGATGAGAGAACATGAGATGATATTGAAGAGTCTGTCAGATAGACAAAATCCTCCCAGTGGAAAACCTAGCCCTGAGAGAAACACTTAGGAAAACAGAGAACAATGCCAAGTAGTACATGATCATGGTTAAGATAGTCGAACACCAAGAAGCTATAAAAGTTGAACATATAATGAGGCGAAATCTGGAACTGTCATGGAAGAGCAGGAGTTGAAAAAGCAGAGAGTAAAATTTCCGGAGGAACTTCAGAAGATCAAGCCTCCTATCTTTAATGGAGAGGTGGAGGAAATGGCGGAAGCTTGGATAATAAATATGAATAAGTGCTTCCTAGTGTATGAGTATAACAGCAAACTTAAAGCTCGCCTAGCCATTTTTACCAACTATGGGAGAAAACAACGCTGTGGTGGGAGGAAGTGAAGAATGTACGATGAGTGGATGATCAAAATGTAACTTCGGATGAGTTTCAACATTATTTTAAAGATAAGTACTTGATGGAGTGTTTTTACGATGAGAAATCCTGAGCATTTCATGATATGAAACTGGAACAAATGACTATGGATGAATTTATTACAAAATTCACTTCTCTATTAAGATATGTACCTTACATGTGTGGTGAAAAGGCCATGCTGCAGTGTATTTTGAGCAATTTTCCAAGTCATATGAAAGAAATAATTGAGTTCGTGAATCTGAAAACCATTGAAGCAATTAGGAAAGCGAGAATGTGCTATTAGTAGTCCAAAGTGAAGGGAGAAGCTGGGAAAATTTGGCCACCTCAAAAAAGGAAGAAAATTTTTTACCAATAATAGATCAAGCAATTTCAAGAATGCTACAAGACATCCACTCAGTAAACATAATGGAAAAATCCAAACCAGAACCAAGTGGACTGGCGAGGAAAGGCCTAATAAAGCTTCTAGTAGACTCGATATTAGGCAACCCCAAAAACCTCAGTTGCAATGTTGGGGATGTGGAGAAGCACATTACTTCAAAAACTGCCCACATTGAGGGAGGAATGAGGTGGCAGAAAACCTACAAGAAGCGTCAACGGTGGGGGATGTAGCTCGAAACATAACCAGAATCAATGCAGCACTGGAGGATCGACAAGCAAATTACCAACCAACCATGATAGAATTAGAAGGTAAGATTCAAACCCGAGCTGTTTCTATTTTTAGTTGATCTTGGTGCTAGCTTGAGCTACATACACCATCATGTAGTTGAAAGTAGTAAGTTGCAGGAACAGAAATTTAAAAAGCCATGGCTGGTTCACTTGGCAACAGGGACTAGAAGACGGGTTCATACTAAGGTACCCAATTCTGAATTGAGTATTGGGGACCAACACATAACTGTGGAACTTAATGTTATACCACTAGGATCTTATGATATTTTATTGGGGATGGATTGGCTGGAGAGACATTGGTCCTTAGTGGACTGTAAGAATAAGGTCATACATTTTATGTCAAATGATGGAACAAGACAGGAACTATAGGGCATCAAAAAGCGTTTGCACTTGTGACCTATTACTACATCCCAGCTAAGTAAATGTACAAGGAAGGGTTGCCAGCTTTATGCAATTCAGGTTGGATTCACCAACACAAAAAATAAGACTACTATGTTGGAAAATATTCCTGTTGTACAAGAATTCCAAGATGTTTTCCCTAAGGAGATTCCAGCGCTGCCACCAAAAAGAGATACAAATTTTACTATTGAATTAATACCTGGGGCAGCACTTGTGTCCTGGAGTCCATACATAATGAGTGTACCCAAGTTAACTGAGTCAAAGATGCAATTGCAGGAATTGATGGATAAAGGTTATATTCAGCCAAGTGTATCCCCATAGGGAGCACGAGTGACGTTTGTAAGGAAGAAGGATGGTACTATGCGTATGTGCATGGATTATCATCAGCTCAACAAGTTGACTGTTAAAAACAAGGACCCTCTACCGCACATCGCTGATTTGTTTGACCAAGTCAAAGGAGCTACAATATTCTCCAAAATTTACTTAAGGTCAGGCTACCACCAGATCCGTATCAAGGACGACGATATAAGCAAGACCGTGTTTCGTACCAGGTATGGACATTATGAGTTTGTGGTGTTACCGTTTGGGTTAACTAATGCACCAACAAGATTTATGAGCTTAATGCATGGAATATTTCACCTGTATTTGGATAAATTCGTGTTAATTTTCATTGATGATATATTAATTTACTCCAAGAATGTGGAGGAGCACAAGGAATATATGCGCATTGTGCTAGAAATGCTAAGAGAACATCAACTCTATGCCAAGTTTAGTAAATGTGATTTCTTTAAGGAGCAGATCCAATACTTGGGCCATGTGAATTCAGCTGAAGCGATAATTGTTGACCCGGAAAATATAAAGACAATTATGGAATGGAGGGTTCCAAAGAATGTCGCAGAAATACACTTGTTTATGGGTTTGGCTAGTTACTACTGACGATTCATCAATGGTTTCTCTAAAATAGCTTATCTTATTACCTCTTTGCAAAGGAAAGGATGCGTTTTTAAGTGGACTCAAGAGTGTGAGAACAGTTTTGAACTATTAAAAGAGCTGCTAACTACTACTCCTATCTTGAGGGTAGTGGATGCAAGTAAAGAATTTGAAGTATGTACTGATGCATGCAAGGAGGGTGTAGTAGTAGTGTTGAATCAGGAGGGAAGAGTCATAGCGTATGAGTATAGGAAGTTGAAGGATCACGAGCAGAGGCATTCAACATATGATTTGGAGCTAACTATAGTTGTGCATGCCTTGCGGATATGGAGGCATTATCTGCTAGGAAAAAGAGTCGTGCTCAAAACCGATAATAGTAGCTTAACCAACTACTTTAGGCAGGTTGATTTGAATGCCCACCAAGCCAGATGAAATGTGTTTCTTAGTGAATTTGATTTTGATATTCAATATGTGAAAGGAAAAGAGAACAAGGTGGCGGATGCCTTAACAAGAAAATTGCACGACATATATGAACTTTATTTCAACCAAATTGAATTTAATTTCCAAGGTCAAATTATGGAAGCAACAAGGGAGGACCCAGAATATCAGACCTTGTGGCAGCAAGTAAAAGAGGATGAAAAACTAGGGAAATAGTCTGAGTATAAAATCAATGAGAAGCAAATTTTATTTTTTCAGAAGAGAATATATATTCCTAATCAGAATATCCTAAAAATACTAATTTTGGATGAGTATCTTAGGAGCACCTATGTCAGGCATCCAGGATATCAAAATATGTAAACAACAATCATAAAATACTACACCTGTCCGGGAATGCGAAGGGACATAGCATAATATTTGACTAAGTGTCTAGAGTGTCAAAAAATTAAGGTTGAACATCAACACCCTGTGGGATTGCTTCAACCAATTCCAGTGCCCGAATGGAAGTGGGAAGTCATTTCCCTTGAATTTATCACTAGATTATCTAGAAACAAAAAGCATAATGATTTGATTATGGTGGTAGTTGATAGACTCAACAAAGTGTCACACTTTATCCCTATTCAATCTACCTATAAGACATTGCAAATTGCTGACATTTTTATGAAAGAGATTTTCATATTGCATGGTATACCCCGAGCAGTCATTTAAGATCATGATGTAAAGTTTACATCAACATTTTGGAATATTATATCAAGTGGACTGGGAACGCAAATATAATTTGGTACTACCTACCACCTGCAAACGGATGGGAAAACAGAAAGAGTAAATCAAGTTTTAGAGGACATGATGCGCATGTATGTAATGCAACAACCAACGAAATGGGAGGAGTACCTGCATTTGGTTGAGTTTTCATACAATAATGGATATCAAGAATCTCTTAAGATGAGCCCTTTCGAAGCATTGTATGGGAGACAGTGTCGGACTCCTATAAACTAGAGTAGCCCAGAAAACAAGATGATTCTTGGACCAGATATGCTAGAAGAGATGGAGCAACAAGTCAATAAAAATAGGCAGAACTTGAAGGCAGCACAGGACCAGCAAAAGGTTTACGCAGAAAGAAAAAGAACCTTTTGGGAATTTACAGTGGGGGACCATGTGTATGTGAGAATTAAACCAAATAAAAGCACTTTACGATGGAATTCTTGTGCCAAATTGGTTCCTCACTACAGCGAACCCTTTGAAGTCTTGGAGAGGATAGGGCTAGTGGCCTATCGATTGGCTTTACCAATCCATATATTAGTCCACAATGTATTTCATGTGTCTTTATTGAAGCGTTGTGTACACGATTCCAAACACATCATACATTGGCAGGGTATACATGTAAGTCAACAAAGACCTACGATTTGCATATATTAACTTCCCGATTTGAACTAACTCAAAATCTTGTTGCCTGTAGGTACAACCAGACGGAGAGTTCCTGGTAGAACTACAACATATCCTAGATCGGAGATAAATAATGCTCTGGAAATGAGTCATCCCCCAAGTTAAAGTTCATTGGAAGCACTTTTACCCGGAGGAGGCTACTTTGGAAGACGAAAAATTTATGTATGAGGCTTATCCAAAGATGTTTTCAGAAAACGAGTAACACCAAGAATGGTGTTTATTCTCAGTGGGCGAAGATGTGACCTCCTGTTTTATTCTTTTAATATTTACTTATTGTTAATTGAGTTTTTATGACACACATTCAGAATGGGTAAGGAATGACACACTCATTTATGACATTATACATGAATTTTATTTAAAAGATTTATTTAAATGATAATTTTTCCTGAGTAAAAGGTTGAAGTAACTGTGTGGTAAAATATTCCAAGAAACTCAGGAAGAGGTTGAGAGATTTCTGGCAGTTACCTTCCCTAAAAGGATTTAACGAAAAATCCTAGGAGGGAATAGGGTTTTGTGCGGAGAAGGTAGAGGGTTAAGCAACTAATGCTTGTACTGAGTTGTCTAGAGCTAGTGGTAGTACTAGTGGGACTCAGGAAATTACCCTAGAGAAGAAATCCTGGACTTTTCCAATCCCGAGATTAGACTTCCTGTCTCAGAAAAATTACCTCAGACCTAGTGAGGAGCAAGGACGGAGCGGAGGATGTAATCGCCTCGCTCAAGGTTGGGTGGACCGACAGTTACTGAGAATACCTGTTACTCGAAAGTAGGTACAAAAGTGCACCTGAATTTATTGTTCAATGTTTTGCATTTAATTTTTCAATTTATAGTTCTGAGAAGAAATGCGAATTTATATTTACTGAGTTTTTATGCACCGTGAATGGAACAGAAGATTAACTATGTATTTCGTTCTAGAAGATAGCTCAAAATACATGATGTAAATATTCTGAAAAGGAAAGCTACAGTAGGAATAATGTATTGTTTTCACTCTCTATGGAATTAATAGAAACTAAATGCTAGTGCAGTAAATAATGTAAATATACATGATAATATAGAGATTTAAGAACAATACATGATACTGTAGACATTTATGAAATGCATGCGACTGTAATTATTTGTGAAAATACATGCTATTGTTTTGGTTTGATAAAATACATGTCACTATATTGATTAAGAAAATATGTACTACCGTAAAGAACCATGAAAATACAGGATACTGTATGGAACTATGTATAAGACCAGATAAGCTATTGTTCAAATATATTGAAGAAGCTAGATAAACCTTCCAATTAGAAGATATACACGCAAATCTAGGGAGAACCAGTCAGTTGCAGATTTAGAACTAGAACCAAATAATAGGGTCATCGCTCCGGTTTTGACAAAACCCTTACCGGATAGTGGGAAAGCACTGCGAGTTCAAATAGAAAGAATTAAAGCATATTAAATCTAAATAGAATACTCCATTTGGAAAGAATTAGATTTAATAATCAATTCATGTTACTAGTATAAAATTTAGAAAATGAAAAACTGGAATAAGCAGAGTCTTTGATGGACAGAATAACCACGCTCATAAAACCAGAAATACAACGATGTAAATTAAGCAATAATATCATTGTAATCCACATAACTTGCCAGATTAACTAGCGTGATGCTAACAATGCTCATGTTTTATAAATAGTGACAAAGTAGACATAGTAAGGAATACTAAAAATATGTACAAGTTAAATCTACTTATTGAAGATTAATTAATGTGGTTCAGGGAATTAAACCCTCATAAAATAGTTCTAGGAAAACTGTAAACAAGTTCGATTATATGAATTGGAATGGGACAAAGGCCGCAAGTAGTCCATAGCCAAAACTAAAAACCCTCATTGAAACAAAACTAATCTTAGAACTGGGTCACAAACACTAGGAAGCCGAAAAATCCTTGCATAAAAAATAAGCAGAGGAACGAAAGAATATTATTGTATGTTGAGGGTAGATAGAGTGTTTACAAGGATGAGAGCAGTACTTACCCCAGAGAAGCTGAGAGGAAGTTGTGATAAATTCTGCATACTTGAGGTGTCTCGAGACCACAAAAAGCCTAGATTTTCCATTTTCCAGCCAAACAAACAATGCAGAGTTATATAAACGAACACCGAAAACCCAGAAATCTCATTGTAAGTTTAGACTTAAAAAATGTGTGAGTTAACAGGGAAAACAAAGAATTAGTTTGTAAACATTACCACAGAGATAAGCTTGTAGAATTTTGTTGGAGAAATCACAATGTTCGGCTCTAGCCATGAAGCCATGGGAGCAAGCATGGAGCCAACCACCGAGTTCGAAGGAAAAAAATCTTGCATAGTCACAGGTTGACTTGCGGAACGAGACCAACGGTGCCAAAGGGTTACACAGTTCATCTTTCTCACTGTCCACCCAAGAAAGAAGGAGAACACACAGAGAAGCTAAAACTCACAATTCATTTACGCTGGCGGAGCACTCATGGCAGAGGTATGGCCGGAGGAATCTATAGGGTCTTCCAATTGCAGAGTCGAGCTCACCACACCAGTGGCAACAACAATGGAGCAATGGTGGGGGGTTGGAGGTGGCTAGTTACCCTAACCCACCTCCTCTGCTCATATCATCGTTGATGGTGAGAGATGTCGATCCAACAGACGTGAGGGAGCCAGATAGCTACAACAGGTGGAGGTTGTAGCACAACCCTTGATGCATGATTTTTAATCGCTAGTGTAATGAATTCGACAGGACAAATAAATAAATAAAAACAACGAATATGCCAAATCAATTTTTAGTGCATGGTACGGGTTAAATCCTTGGGATTGTTTTTAATTTTTTAAACGAGATGGAGATCACATGATAAGCTTAATTAAGTATCCCCGGAGATTATTGCTTGTACAATCCTGACAAACTCACTGATGCAGTGTTAAAGGTGCCAAATCCATGGTAAACTTTTATAGTGTAATTAAAACAAAACCAACTTACATGAACCAATTGTGTATAGTTTGCACGTAAACATTATATAATTTCTTTTTTATATGGTAAATGTAAATGAATAAGGAGATAGTTGTGACAATACTCAAAGTTTGGAGGAAAACTGAAGCTCGCCACATGACAGAAGGGAGGCAAATACCAGAACTTACCAATTTCCATCCTCATTGTCGGATTGAAAACCCTAATACTACAACCATTGAAATGGCCTCAATTGGAGAAATGGATTCCAATTATAAGTCTCGAAAATATTCATAGGGAATGATTTAAGAAATTTTTAGATCTAAGGTTGATGTGGCAATAATCCCCAATCCATATTCAAATTTTCCAATAACAATATGCCCCCCTTTTGGTCGTGAATTCCAGGTTTATCTCCACCATATTGTAAATTAAGGACGAACAATTGAGGCATTTTATTATGTAACCACAATTAAAATACAAAATTTATTTGGGAAGTGAGCTACCTTCTCATACTGGTATCAAGGAATGGAATTTGTAGTCTCTTCTCTACACATTAGGGATCTTGATATTATTTTGAGTTTATAATATTAAATAATTAAAAAAAAGGTGGGGAATGTTACAAGTGCTATCAGAGCTGAAGGTTTTTGCTCTCTGCCTTTCTTATGGGAAAGTGGTAACAAGACTAGGGTGTTCCATAGCAATGGAGAATTGGAATATGCCAATATTCCCTACATGAAAAAAAAAAATTCACCCTTACCGAAACAACATTCTGGAATATGGGTACAACCAGGTATAATAAACCACAGTATTGAATAAATAAATAAAAAACTTACATCTGTTTAGTTAGAGCAACAGATTTAAGGGCAATAACTACTAATTGGGCATTGTAAAAGATGAATCATATCTTGGGTACATCAAACTGATTTTCTTTTTTGTAAGGTACAAGTTGGATTCTTGATGGAATTCCTGACCTACAAGATCTGATAGGATGGATGCTAGGAGAGTAAACATTTGTTGGATGACTTAGGTATTAACAAACATTAAAAAGTAAACCATATCCCGTAACTGTGTGAAAATGTATATAGAATAATTTTACGATTTATATAATAGGATAGGGGATTGAAAAACCTATCATTTCTTAGAAAAGGATGTGGTGCATTGGTAAAACCAAGGAAGTCACCTCAACAAGATTAATTTTAACTATCATCACAGAATTATCGAGGATATATAAAAAATTACGACTGCAAAATATATAGTATGAGCACAAGTCAGTTGGAATTGTCTTGGGTAAGAGGTGATTGTGGATGCAATGTTTTTCATCAAGCTAAATATTATAAAGTGATATGCTATACATGATCAATAGTGACAATAAAAGAATAACACCTATATATTAGTGCTATAACTCATA
Organism: Pinus albicaulis; assembly: GCA_034641835.2. Lineage (NCBI taxonomy): Eukaryota > Viridiplantae > Streptophyta > Pinopsida > Pinales > Pinaceae > Pinus > Pinus albicaulis. The sequence continues at coordinate 295,247,375 of CM076572.1, forward strand.
TATAAACAAGTCTAATGCATAAATAACCAACTAGTACAGATTTCAAGTGGATAAGAAAGTAATGAACTTCCTTATTAGAAAGTCTCTTCATGAGTAGCATAAAGCCACAAAACACTAGTTACAACAAAATAATAGCTAGCAGAAACCATAACAAGAGATATTGAAAAAGTGAAGAAATTGAGAATTGAAATATAATCACCAGATAAAATACAGTTTAAAGGAAACCCAAAAGAAGTACATTCTAATAAATGGTCATAATAATTTAAGGTGGAAAGGAAACTAGTATCAGGAATAGTACGGTAAGTAGCATATATGAGACATGTAGGCTGGAAGCGAAATGATAATAGTACATGTTTACTCCAATACAGCGAAAAGCACAAAATTATATTAGAATATTGTTTCTAATAACCGAAAGGATATCGACTGCACATCACATTTAGAAGTTTCTAAAAACAAGTTGATTTCCTGCACGTGATGGATGTAGGGGAAAAACTCAACATGATGTGAGATACAACCATGTAATACTGAATTGTGGGAATGACTTGCTAATCGTTTTATTCTATAATTGGCTCACATTATATAAAACTGAGCTTGATTAAAATTAAAATGACAATATAATCTAGAAAAATTGCAATTACTGTTGTACAATAAGATGAAGAGGAAGAGATGTGAGAAAAATCCCTTGGGAATTTTAGTATGAATGTATAAATTATATGCAAATGATACAAGAAGTGGGAAACTCTAATGCTTTCGTGGAAAACATAAGAAAGAAAAGAAAAAGGGACAACATCAATAATATATATATATATATATATATATATATATATATATATATATATATATATATATATATATGCCAAATAAAGTGTGTGTTAATATTTTAAGAAGGATGTTGTCTTAACATGACTTGAAGGATTAATAGTAAACTTAGGTGTGATGTGATTATAAAACATGAAGACATATGAGTAAGGAATAGAATAATAGTAATAATAATAAATCCATGGTAAAGGAAATGTTGGTGTCTTAAACCTATCGTCATATGATGTTTTAACATGCAAGGTGCAACATGCCACTTATCAATACTTCACGAGAGACGTACCTTAAGTAACTTCAAATGATTTTATAGACAGAAACGAAGTTTCATCAAATATTTGATTATATGAATATATGATTGGAAATCATTGAGTTAAGAGGACCACAATAACATAGTGCGTGGAGACAAGTGACAAGCATGCGAAAATACCCATAGTTGATTGCACCCCAACAATAAGTATGAAGCTCATGCGACTTTCAGGTACCATGATCAATAAGTCACAGAATAGAGAGGGAGGAAAAATATATGAATAAAAAGGTTGAAGAAAGCTATAGGTGGGCCATATCAGAAATATATGATGCATTAATGATCTACTGCAAAATATTAGAAGGAAACATATATACTAAAGAAAACCAACAGCGAGATAGAAAATTGAAACTTCTAGTGGATATGGAACATTGACACGATTCGCATGAATTGAACAAAGGAAAAGATAAATATTCATTGTTAAAGGGGTCGATTGAAGTAATTGTGATAACACATTTTATATCATGGCATATAAGTAGCAAATCATTATTCGCAGATCATTATGATAAATAGGTAGGGAAACCTTTCTTGTGACAATGAGAAATATGCTTCCTGTGTAAGGGTATAATAAGAGAACTAGATAGTCGCAGGGTGGAATAAAATTATTAAGATTTCAAGAAACCTTACATGTCAAGTGTATTAATATATATTTTGTCTAAACGAAGTAGATAATAGGACATGTTCAAATTTATAAGGAAAAACAATATATATATATATATATATATATATATATATATATATTATAGTAACAATACACAGATGAATACAAAATGGAGAGAACCCATGGTTGTACTCAGAAGCGGAGTTGCGTATAATATACAACAATGACCTGAACATAGGATGATAAAGTGGCCCTAAAATGAAAAAATACTACAATCGGGACCTTTAGTTAGTGCTCTCGAATACAACAAAGAAACTCAAGAAGGGTATAATTGAGTTTACTTCAAAAAAGTAGAAAACAATATAGCCATCTTGAAATAGTCAAAAATAGGCGTCACCAAGCTCGTGCATGATTAATGCATATGAAGCATTTGAACTAAGTAGTTTTATTTAGTTCAAGCTATCACAAAGTCAAAGAACAACAAATGGGTTTTGAAAATCTTAATACCCTTACACGAACAATGTAAATACTGATATGAAATTACAATGGAACCAAATTATGGAGGCATTAGAAATTTTCTTGGCCATTGGGTAAGTAAAAGAAATAATGGTTTTAAGCTACATTCATGCTGCTAATTTGTTCTACTTCAGGCTGCTAACTCATGGAAGGTTGTGATATATTCCTGTGACCCACACTAGGTATGTAAATAACAATTGGCGACGTCTATAATAAGGTATGAAATGTATGTATATCTGTTCTTAAATGATGATTGATGAAAACTAATGAAAACCTTATGACTATGGAATAGGGTGAACTGAACAATGTATTCCTATTCGAACCTATGTGCACATTTAACATAGAATGGTTATTCTTCTGAAGAAAGAAATCACCCAAATTAGAGTATTAAGCACCTCAACCAGAAAAATATATCTGGAAATATGAGAAGGTTATGTGCAAGACTTGTTACGTCCTTGTTTGATGTTCTGAAACATCAGGGAAGGTGTTTCACTTCAAAGGGTAAATATGTAATGCCCCTTAGTGAAATTAATGATTTAATTTACTTTTACTATAGTAATTCAGTAAATTGGGGGTTGTGTGGAAGTCTCCTGAAAATTTTGATATTTAAAATTTCAATGAAAAGTTGGTTATGGTTATCCAAGGAATATATGGGAAAAGAGAGTAAGTGAAAGTTTCACTTACATGATATTTAGAGACAATTACTCCCATCCCTAGAGATAAATCATCTCACTTGGGGGAAAGATGCCAAGAGGGCATGGGGAAAAACCTAAGCCAAATGAGAAGGGATAATTGAAAGAATAATTTGATCTCCTCAAAGCCAACACGATTGAGGAATTAAAGGAACTACCAGTTAAGGGCATCCTTGAGCTAGTTTTCTAGTGGAATCATTATTCAGACCTGGAGTCTAGGGAATACCTTGTGTTGTCTCCATCTATTACTGTTAAGGAAGTCAAAATTGACATGGAGTGATAAATGGTAATGGATACCATTCTCATTGGCTAGGTGGAGTGAACTTAATTCCAAATTTAATTCCCGGAAATCCCTAACTTGAACAAATAAGTATTTTAATTATTGTTCCTTAAGATATGAAAGTAATTTATATAGTCACAGAAGTATGGTTCCTATGCAAAATATTTTTGAGTGATAACCATTTGTATATGGATATGTAAAATAATTCATATTGGGTCAGAATATGTGGACAATAGATATTTATACAATATTAATGTATAGATGGAACCAGTGATTTCCCTGACAATCTAATGTTAGCAGATAATTATTGTACAAATATTAATGTTTAATTAGAACTACTTTATTGTGAATGAAATTAATTGTTTTTGCAATAAGAGGTTTACGAAAGGACTATTTCTTCGAATTACATAATTCTTGTAGAAACAGATAGTGTGTAGAAGTTAAAAAAAAAAACAAATAGAACCTTCTATGAGTTATTTATAAAATATATATGAACTCTTGTAAATTTGATAGAATGTGGAATTCTATAAAATTATTGTAGAATGGTAAAATTTCCTCAAAATAGATCAGATTTAAGATGTTTTTTTCATAAATATAAATAATGTCCACTCAAACCCTTAAGAGAATGGGTTACTTTTGAATTCTTAGGCAAGAGCGTATCTCAAAAAAAAATTCCATATCTATGTATAAACAGATATTTATACCTAAGCACTCCTAAGTTTTGAGAAAATCCTAATGAAATTTGAATTATACCTACCTCTTAGAGTTTCAGAACAAGAACTTATAATGAATGCAATATGTAGAGAGCTAAATATAGATTGAAAACCTAACATTCTAGCCATAACAGTATATGACTATACCAATAAATCATGAAATACATAGGCATGAGCAAAGGATAATGTAGCAGCACCCTCCCCTCATATCTACCCACTTTCACCAACTCACCTTGGGTAAGCATGAGATTATTAGATACTATGAAAAGTCTCAACCTCCTTGATGATTTTAAGGAAGTGGAATCAACAAAACCCATAATCCAAACCTCGTGTACCTACTACAATACCCACAAAGGCTACCTAGTGCATCCACTTGACAATTCCCTTGGTCCCACTTAGTTTTTAGACCATTAAACCACCAAACCCTCCCTTGATATGGACAATGGTATGTCTGGGCGGCTTTAGACGCTCCCACCACATGGGTATGCATGTGTCTGGAGAATTTTATCCTCGGACTTTTGCCCGTATCTCCAGGATTTGTTCCACTTTTTAAGTCCTTAATATAGGTCACTACCCATAAATTACTTTATCTTCCAAAATCCATCAAACACATTATGAAAATGCTAATGAATGATAAGCCAACTCTGGAACTAGGCATGACCATCCCCAACCAGGACTGAGATTTTGTAAAAAAACTTGACATCAATGAAATCTACATGTCTAAGATACAAGACAAATCATGAATTATTGAAAAATCTTATGAGACATGACACGAAATACAGCACTCGCATCCCTCGAGCTATTATGAAATTAATTAAGTCGTGCATCCATTATCATTACAGTTACAAGTAAATACATGAAATAACCATGACGTGAACCAGTCATAAAAGCCATGTAGATAACAAGGAGATAACAACCATTAAAGCCAACCAAGTTCGGGACTACCCCGTATCACCCAACCATAAACATGGTTGAGCCAAATCTCTCTTCAGCTAGTCACCCCTGTGCCATATTCCAAGCATTAATGTTGGATATCATCGATAAAAAAAATCCAAAAAAAGTCAAGGGAATAGAGAGGTTAAACAACCTCGACCCTCAATGTTGGCGAGAAGTCAGGTCTCGCGGACAAGACCCAGGTTCAAGAGTGGTGGCCAACAAAGGGGTCCGGTGTAGTCTAGGAACACGCCGGCATTTTCACCCTGCTCTGGAGAGCAGTGCGTCTCACCCGAGGCGTGCCGCAACCACATGCAAAAGGGGATGAGATCAATGGCAAGGAACAAACCTGCAACTAAAGAAAGTCGGTGCATCCATTACATATACAAAGTTATATGCGCAAGATCACTTAATAAGCATTCAGACATTCATAAATAGAATTTTAAACCGGCAGGAACACATTATAAGCACATGGACATCTTATTTAGACAACAATCTCTCATTGTATTAATCTCCTGGCAGAACACATGATTACATGGCATTCCCACAGATAGCTACAAATCTGATACAGATGGGTTTTAGAACAGAAAGGTAGAATAGAAGATAAGAAACCCTATGAAGAACATGCATGAATCCTCCGCAGACGCCCTGCGCGTCTTTCTCTATCTCGAGCCTCGCAACCTCCTCAGCATCTATTCCACTCTCAGCATTCCACAACCTTTTCAGCCGGGTGACTGTTATTTATTCACCCACTCTCGTGACTATCGGCTCCTCTGCGTCTTCACTTCGGCTTCTCTCAGCTTCTCTTCTGATGTCTGCGTGTTCCACTTTCTGTTTTCTGCTATGTTTCCTTCATCTGCACTTATCTCTGTTCTATCTCCAGCTATCGAGTGCTTTCGCGCCGCCTTGGTAGCTCCGCAACTCCTGGTAGTTGTGGCACGGTCGCGGTTGCCATGTGTATTTATTCCGCAACTCAAAAAGGGTCAAAACTCAAAATGTCTTGGCCAAGATTTCAAAACTAAACAAAAACAAGGGCCCCAACAGGCCTCGACCACAATTCTTTGACTCGTCCACGAGTCAATAACAAATAACAGTTTCTACTTCCATTGCCCCGCTGGCACCCGTACTCTGCTCTGCTATGCCTTCACCCTGTGCCCTTTCCTGCTGTGCTCCGCCATCTGGTTGTGCAAACAAGGGCCCCAACTCCGGGACCCGGCGGAGTGTTGTATCTCTAAGCTCTGTGAAGGCCGCCACCGCTTGCTGCCATTCCTGCATAAGCAAGTCGGCTTCTTGAGAGATCCGGGTGGCGGCGGCTTCGTCTATCATCATCGTGTCAGCCCCGAACAGCGTGGCAAGCTGGGCTTCGGCCTTGGCATCCAGTTGTTGCATGGAGTCAGCATTGGCGCGAAGGGGCAGACGAATCTCCTGGATGACATGTTTGGCCACTGCCGATTCGGCCTCAGTCTGTTGCATGTGAAGTTCCAGCTCGTCCGACTGGGCGTAGAGCTGATCTAACCTTGCTGGGTTCGTGGTCGCCTGAATGTCGCAGGAGATTTGTTGCAGCTGGGTAGCGATAGGCTGCGTCTTGACAGTTAACGCGAGTGAGCACTCCTGCAAACTGCACAGAAGGGCGGAAGCCGAAGCTGCAGTGGAATGGAGAGTTGCGTGCATACTAACTGCCTGCGTCTGCTTGGCAGTTACCTGTTCTGAATGGACACTTGGTGGATCTGGAAGGGTAGGTCGTGCGACTAACGCCGCTTGTAGTTCCTGGTTCTCCCTGAAAACAATAGTGAAAACCTCCCTGAGTTGGTGAGCCTGTGGTGCTATACTGTCCTCCTCTATACTGGCAGGAAGTGGGGCATAGTGAGCCCTTGCAGCGGGCCATATGCTGGAGAGCGCCTGAGTAGCAATGTTGGCCTGCTCCTGGAGGTTGGTCTTCTCCCGCAGCAGCTGATTGCGCTGTTCAGTAAGCGCCGTGATCTGATTCCGCTGCTCAGTGCACCACTGCTCCAACTTGTTGTGAATCTGTTCAGCTTTTAGGGCCACCCGCTGAATGAGGAGGTACAGTTGTGCTGGACTCCATGGCTCTGCATTGGTCGTGCGGGGAGCGCCCTGCTCCGGCCTCTGTTCCTGCGACGGTTGGCCACAGGCCGCTGATCGGCCTGCAGTCTCTGAGGGATGGACCGACGTCTGCTGCTGCACTGAAGTGGCCATCTCGGTCTCTGGCCAGTCTTGCTGCGTGGTCTGCGCTGGGGGAGGGGCAGCCGAATCAGCCCCACCATTTGTTAACCTGGTAGATATAGTAGGAGGATCCTGGGGCGTGGCCACGGGGTCAACCGGTGGTACCACGCCTGTAGTATTGGAGGTGACTTCCACCCCGTGGTCACCTCCGAAAAGTTCCCGGATCAACGAATCTGACACAGTGGCTGATGAGTTGGATGGATTGGGGGAGGTGGCAGCTGGTCGGTCGGTGGAGGGGGTGGTGGATGGAGTGAAAGAAGTGGGAGGGAGGCGAAGGTTGAGGAACTCTGTCGGATCGATCAGAGGTTCCTCCGGAATCAAAGTGGCTGTGGGCGGAGTGGCTGGTGGATCATCGTCAGTCAGATCCACCACTGGATCTGTAGCAGTAATGCGGGCCCTCTTGGATGGAGGTGGGCCTGATGAGTCGGGTTTTGGGCCTGGTTCACCCATCGGTGTGATGAGAGGGGTGGCAGAAGTGAACAGGTTCATGGGAATGGGAGAAATGAGGGGGGCGGTATTGGAGGGAACACGAGACCGACTGATATGAAATTCAGCAAAAGAGGGAAATATAGGGGCACCACTTGAAGCAACTTGGGTGGCCACTTTAAGTCGTCGTACCTGGTCATTGAGGTGCTCGACGATCGGGACCAGCGATTCAGGCAGGTCCGGTGCGGTCTCAGCTGCATCTTGTGGAGGGTCCGCCGCAACCTGTGAGGACCCCGCTGCGCCGGTCGCGGCAGGCCGCTGTGCCGGCAACATCCCCTCAAAGTTATAGCAGGTGATCCCGTCGCGGACGTGCTTGATGACCCCCGGCCATGCAGAAACCTCCCGATGAAAGATGTCGCCAGTTAATTGGAACCTGAGGGGCGCCATGTGAAAGGTGGTGTCCGACACGCAAGTGGGCCGGAGGAAGGTGTGCCTGTGGCTGATCCCAAACCACACCTTCTCACTGTACTTGTCCAACAAGTGCCTGGGCACCCGTTGTTGGTTGGTCACCACATCTATCATCATCCCGTACCATCCCCGAAACGCCTCCGCGTTCACCTGTTTGGTGCTGGGATCCATGGACACCTGCCAGGGCGTGTATTTCATCGCAAGAGGCTGGCTTGCGGTCGTCTCCGCCGGAAACCGGACAGGAGGAAGGTGTCATTTCCACATGGCGAAAGCTAAAATCAAGTAGCCGTAAATAAAACTGGTGGTACGCTTGTAGTTCTCTTCACAGGCCGCGAAGAGTTCCTTCAGCACGAAAGAGCACCAATTCAACTTGGCGCCCCGGGTGCAGTGCTCTGCAATGGAAATTGTGTCCAGGGTGCATTCTCCCTTCGTGTAGTGGCGCATCGTCTTGCTAGCGATCAGGTAGCAAGCGAACCGGATTTTTGGTTTGTTGATCAAGTCAATTTTGGCACCTTTGCCCCCTCGGCGAGTGCCATACTTGGTGTACAGGTCTGAGTCACCCGACTTTCGGGCGCGCTTGGAGGATGTCTGGCCAGCAGTGGAGACATTCGCGCCATTCTGAGATAGCCCTGTAAGCCGATGAATGTGTTCGGCATGAATTGGAATTTCTTCATTGAGCCACAGGGACCCGTTCTATATCCGACTGAGGAGGAACCGGGTGCATTGCAGGGCCGGTCCTGTGGTGCCAAAAACTAGAAGAGTCCTCAAATTCATCAAGGACGATTGCTGTAAGCCCCTGAATTCTGATCGCATCTGGCTGGTGGAGCTGCTGCCTGGCGTGTAATGGTGCTCCATGTAGGTCTGCCAATGGAGGTGGGGGAATTCAGCTGGGTCGGACAGGTTGGCGTCCATACAGGCTGCATTGTCATACTTGCCCACTAGCGACTCTACGCGGTGAATTTGGCTGTCCAACACTGGCTCGGGGACGGAGATGAGAGCTCTTGGCATCTTGGTGCGGCGCTGGTAGACTTGGAGGAGTCTTCTGGAGTTTCCTTCTGAGTGCAGTGCGTTTGAAGGCTGTAATTGCTCTGGAGTCGCTGCAACTTCCAAATTGAACCGGTCCGTCATTCTCGGTCTGGTAGCCTTCATGCAAATTATGTCATCCGCTGGCACGAGCGAAGCTGATGAGACTCCATAACGGCAATTAATTCTTGCTATCCTTCGAGGCTGCGATAATCGTGCGATCAATCGCGTGCCTGTATGTAATCTGACAGTTGCTGACGGCATCATGGGAAGATGGGCGGACATGATGGCTGAGGGAACTGCGGGTGATGGCAAATGATTACGGTACAATTACTGTCTACTTATGGTAATTTATGAAGCAAATCTGAGCGATCCTACGGACTGACAAAAGGACTGACGGAAATGACCTGGACTGACACTGGCATGGGGATGGATCCTACGCGAACAACACGCTGGACTGGCGCGGCGACACGCTGGACTGGCGCGGCGACACGCTGGACTGGCGCTGCGACACGCTGGACTGGTCCGCCCCGACCACAGACGGTTGCGGTGAGGTACCCGCAACTGACCAATTATTTGACAGACTGCTTATGAACGGAAAAGACTCCCTACTCTCATCCCGGTTGCGGGAGAGTTATTCGACTAAACTACTCTACGAGTTCTCTCGGTTGCGAGAGTTATTGATGAAAAGTGGAAGGTACCTACTCCTGGTAGGGTTTCAGGCGTGCGCCATTCACCCATCCGGGAAGAACTGTACCGTCCAGCTGTGCCAACCGAACGGCTCCTGAGTCGCGGATCTCGATGACAAAGTACGGTCCCAACCAGTGCATCTGGAGCTTGCCTGGAAACTTCTGGAACCGGCTGTCATACAAGAGAACTTTGCCGCCAACTTGGAAGGCTTTGGTTTTGATGTGGCGGTCGTGCCACGCTTTCTGTCTGGCCTTCTGAACCTTCTGGTGGAATTCCGCCAGGAATCGGGCCTCATCCAGCTCCTGTAGTTCCTGGAGGCGTTCCCGGAGTGACTCCTCTTCTGAGAATTGGAGGGACGTTGCGATCAAAAGACTGGGTACAGTGAATTCGGCGGGAATCACAGCTTCCCGGCCATACACCAACTGGAATGGTGTCTGGTTGGTCAAACGTTTCACTGTGGTTCGGTAGGCCCATAATGCCGCTGGGAGGCGCTCGTCCCAATCGTCGCGCTGAGCATTGCAGATTTTAGTCAAGCCTTTTTCGAGAATCTTGTTGAAAGCTTCCACCGTACCATTGGCCTGTGGGTGGTATGGGCTGCTTTTATGATGCTGAATCATAAATGTGTCCAGTAGTGACTTGACCGTGGCATTAATGAAGTGCGTACCCTGATCGCTGGTCAAGCTCCGTGGGCAGCCAAAACGGCTGATGATGTGTTCAAAAATGAACCGGGCAGCGGTCTCTGCCGAGCAGTCGCGTACCGCTGCTGCCTCAGCCCACCGTGTGAGGTAATCCGTGGCAGTGATGATGTACCGGGCCTTGGAATGTTGAGCGATTGGTGCGATGAGACCTACAAAATCAACAGCCCACTTCTCAAACGGCCGCAACACATGCACTGGGTGTAGCGGAAGCTCGTCACGGTGCGAAGGCCTCCCCGTCCGCTGGCAAACATCGCAACGCTTCACATAGGCCTTACAGTCAGCATGTACCGTCGGCCACCACAGGCCAGCTTGGAGCACCTTCCTTGCGGTGGGTTTCGCACCCACATGCCCTCCCGCAACACCACTGTGACATTCCCACATCACTGCTTCTCGTTCATGGTCGAGAACACACCTGCGCAACACCTCATCAAGGCCCAGTTTGTACAGCTGCCCCGCGATCAATTGGTAGTCGGCCGCCCGGACAACCAGGTGGCGTCTCTGAAGCGGGGTGTAATCCTGAGGGCACTGTCCCGTGGTCAGATAAGTGGCAATGTTAGCCAGGTAATCTGGTATTGCTTCAACTAGGAAGAGGTCAGCATCCGGTAGTTGATCGTCCAACGAGCCTTCATTCTCTCCCGTCTCCAACCTGGATAAATGATCGGGGCCAACATTCAACCTGCCAGGCTTGACAATCACCTCAAACGTAAATTCCTGGAAAAGTAGTAGCCAACGACAGATTCTTCCTTCCAACACAGGCTTATTCACCAGATACTTCAATGCAGAATGGTCCGTGAAGAATGTAAATTTGCCGCCCAGAAGATAGTGGCGGAACTTCTGGAGAGAGTACACCATCGCCAATGCCTCCCGCTCGGTCGTGGTGTAGTTCTTCTCCGCATTCGATAACCGTCGGCTGGCGAAGTACACAGGGTGGTCAACTGTCGTCTCCCCGGGTTGCGCCAAAACAGCTCCAAGTGCAATTCCGGATGCATCAATATGCACATGGAACTGCTTCTCCCAGTCAGGATGAACAAGTATGGGTGTTGTCGCCAACTTCTCCTTCAATGTGTCAAGTGCTTTCCCGCACTCCGTCGTCCACTCAAACGCTTCTGACTTCCGCAACAGTTTCTCCAGAGGGGCCGTAATCCTTGCGTAGTTGCGAATAAACCGCCTGTAATATCCTGTGTGGCCGAGCAATGCCCGCAACTGCTTCACGGTCTCGGGGGCCTCCATGTGGACGATGACCGCGACCTTGGCAGGATCAACGTAGACCCCTTGCTTTCACACCACGTGGCCCAAGAGCGTGCCGAATGGTACTGCAAAAATACATTTTTTCAAGTTCAAGGAAATCTGCAGCTGGCGACACCGGTCAAACATAATACGCAACAGCGAGGCGTGTTTCTTCAACAGACTGTAGACAGTCCAGTCGTTCATGTAGACCTCCAGGAACTTGTGAATGTACTCCCGGAAAGCAGCAATGACAATCCAGGAAAACACAGCCGGTGCGTTCTTTAGACCAAACGGTATAACGTGGTATGCGAATGATCCCCACTCAGTGGTGAAGGTCGTCTTTGCCTTGTCTTCCTCGGCGATGTGCACCTGATGGTAGCCCGAGAACCCATCAGTGAAGGAGTAAGCTTCGTTCCCCGTGACATGATCTAGAACTTCATCGCTGAAGGGAGTGGGAAACGGGTCGTGGATGTAGGCATTGTTCAGGCTCCGGTAGTCTACACAGACCCGGATCTCCGCTTTGTCCTTCTTGTTCTGGATGACGATGGGACTCACCCATTCTGCTTCTTCTACCGGGAAAATAAGACCTGCAGCCAACATCTTGTCGATCTCCATCTTGACCTTCTCTTTGATACGTGGGTTCAACCGGTAGGGTCGGTGCTTCACCGGCCTTACCCCTGGTTTCAGCGTGATGCACATTTCGCCCAGATCCCCCTTGATCCCCTTCAGGTCCGCAACTGAAGATGGAAACAAATCTTCGTATTCCCGGAGGAGGCTGAAAATTTCTTTTGTTGTCTCCTCGTCCCAGTAATCTCCCACCGTTGCGAGCTTAGGTTTCTCGTCCGTCCCAATGTTCAGTTTTTTTGTCTTTAGCGGCTGTAAATGGACTCCTTCAGTCGTCGGCTCTTCACTGATTCTCCGCTCACCTTCCTTTTCGTCAAAATAGAGATGCCTGAGGTCCTCCAAACTATCGTCCTCCGGATCCCCATCAATCCGGTGACAAACCATCTTGCGCCTGACCTCAAGTCGCGACACATCCGGGCCCTCGTCGGGCTCGGGCTGGCGGAAAAACAAGACCTCTTTGATTGCCTATAGGGCCTGAGACTCCTGCGCCGTCTCCCCTTCGAACAAGAAGCTCAAAACAAACTTGTCCACAACTGCCTGCCAAGAGCGGGTTTCCCGTTTCCGCTCTTCCTCCAGGTACCAGGCCTGGGGAATGGTGCCCAGGGAGTGGATAAACCTGTGGACCCACAGCTCCTCAGGGTACCGGGTGCTACGCCACTGTTCCTCACAGGCCCGCAAATGGTGTCACGGGTCGGAAGTTCCATGATACTTAAGCGTACTACAGGGTCCTTCATCCTCTTTGAAGCGTGCCCGCAGAGCATCCGCCACGCACTCCCATCGCAACAGAGTGTTGCGGTGATTTTTCCACCACCGTGCCGATGTTGACTGCAAGGCCACATCCAAAAGTGGTATCCGGCTTTCAGCTGGGACCCGGTCTTCCACCTTGGCAATAAAATTATTGACTGCTTGCATGTTTGACAATGTGGGATATCCGCGGACCTCAATCCCTACCCACCGGACTTGGGCAATGGAGGCACATCTCCGTGTGGTGGTCTCATACCCCCCTTGCTGCCAGTCTTCCCAAGCGAGTTCGGATCCGAGCTCCGAGCTCTGCACGCTCCGCCAACTGACAGAGCCAGTCGCGGTCGGGTTAATATAATCGTCCCGCTTTCCTGCAGTCATCTGATAGAGATGGTCCATCATCTGAGCATCCTCCCGATTGTCCACTGTTTCCGTATATCGCGGGCCTTGATACGGGTCGAGAGGCTGGGTGACCCATACCTCCCCATCCTCAAAGATCATCAGCTCCTTCTTAAGGTCGATGATAGCATAATTCTCAAAAGCCCAATCAATGCCGAGTAAGGCAGGATAGGGATCCTTGTCGCCCATGATATCAATAATCTCAAAATCGGTGTATTTCTTTACCCCCGCCACGTCGACCTCGACTCCCTCGAGCCGGCCGATTGGCAAAATGCAGTACTGGTTCGCCATCCTGAGTTGGATTGGTGAGTAGGCTAGCCGTGGCCTTCCAAGAGCCTCCCATGTCTTTCGTGGAAGTATGTTGACGTCGGACCCCAAGTCCAACATGGTGTCGCTGATTTGGAACCCTGCGACCTGCGTGTTAAGCCGAAATTCTTTGCCTGTTCGTTGCTTGTTCCGCTTGACACGTTGCACGTATTGGGGGCCAGCGTCCGCCAAATCTCTAAGCCCTGTGCGCTCCTGCAGTGCTCCGTCCAAAGCATGCTTGAGCTGCTTCCGCAGCGCAGCGTTATCAACAATCCTGAGGAATAGCCGGAGCCAATCCTCGACCACAGTACCTGCGACATTCTGCGCACCAGATTCCGGTAGCATGGGTTCCTCCAAACCTCCCTCGTTCCGCAACTGGGCGAAGGCCTCAACTGCCTCCTGGAAATACTTCTTCTGGACCTCGGGCCTGATCAACTTCTTCGGGGATGCCGGCCGAACCACTCGGGCTGGCTCCTTCTCGTGGGCATCCTCTCCAGTCTTCTTTCCGCCCCTCGTTACTATCACGACGTTCTGCATGTCGGGGGTTGTGGCCCTTCGCGGCTCTGAGTTTATCAGATTCGCTCCCCTCTGCCTCGCCCGTTCTTCCCACTTCTTGATGAGCTCTAGACAGTCTTCTGTAGCATGGGCGTTGACCCTGCACTGGGAACACCAGGGTCGTCGCGGAAGGGGACATTCTCGAGCCACGTGACCCTCCTAGTCAGAGTTGTAACATTTTACCGGGCCGCGTCCGCCTGTGCGGCCTCCCCGCATGCCGCCACCTCTTCCCCTCGGAGCCTCGTTCACCCTATACGAGGGACGATCCAGTCGGTCTGCAAGTGCGTCGAGAGCCCTCACTGCTCAGTGTTGTGAGTCGTGGACACACAAAATTCGCAGTATACATTATTCGGGACCGCGGAGTACTTCTGTAGTATCGGGCACATCCGAGGAGGATGCCCCAGCGTCCGGCAAATCTCGCAGTACTCTGTGGTGGAGGATCCCGGTTGCGGTGGGAACCCTGCATACGTCTGTTGCGGCTGGTAGACTCCCTGCGGGTTCATCGCCGCGCCACCCCCTAGTGGTGGACCCCCCTGGATTGCTGCGACCGAGGGCCCTGCTCCTGTGCTGCGCAACCGAGGACACTCAGTTGCGACGTGGCCTTCGACCAGGCAATGAGTACACCAAACATTCGGTCGCGCTGGTCTCACTGGCTGAAGTTCCTTGAGCTTTTCAGTCAAGCTGGAGATCTAGTGCTGCAACCCTATCAAAGAAGGATCTTGCAGGGCCGCCCCTCCCCGATATTCCTGGGGGTAGCCCGCCATAGCTTCAATCTTCATGGCCTGCTCCAGAGCGTCCTGCAGATTATCAATCTTCTGCTGAGTGAGAGGGGTTCATGTCAAGGGGAGCAGAGCCTTGATGAACCAGTCCCTCTGGTGGTTTGGATCGATCGGGTAGCTGAGTTTCCCGATCGCGTCCTTGAATCGCCGCATCAACTCCCACGCGGTCTCACCTTCCTTCTGCTTAATTTCCCACAGCTCTGACAGGCCCTGCTGGTCTGTCTGGGGAAGCTTGAATTCGCGGACAAAATCCCGCTTCACGTCCGCAATTACGGGGTTAGGATGAGCCTCAGACCACTTGATAAACCATCGCAGAGCCCTCTCTCTGAGCGTGGTTTGGAATTCTATTAACGTCCCTGCATCTGGCGTCTGGCGAGCCCTCCAGATGGCTTCGCACAGATACCAGTGTTGTTCTACGTCGTCATTGCCCCGGCCAGAGAACTCTGGATACCGGGTGAAAGATCCAGCCATGTGTACTTGCAGAGAATTAACCGGGATAAAGCCTCCCGGTCCTGGTTGCGTAACGATCCCACTAGGAAAACTACTACTACTGGTAACGCTGCTGTTACCGGGCGTTACTGACGCTGCTGAACTATTGTATGACTGACTCAATGCTTGTAACTAAATAAAAATATTACTTAAAGGTTGATACAGTACCAGGGGAAGGTCGGGATCCTGGCCATGCAGAAGGTGAGAAGTAGGGCTGCCTGGAGGGGTGGGTGCCGTCTGATCTTGAAACATCCGCTGCATCACGCCGTGCCATTCATCATCGGAACTTTCTTCGGGCTGCATCTTTCCGTTATCTTCGCTAGTCACGATCTCTCTTTCTCGCGTCGCTGGGCTCCCATGCACCCACTGCACTTCCACTGCTGTCCCGTCTTCTTTCCGGGTATCCAAACCCATAACTCCCATTCTCTGAGGCGCCTCCTTCTGATTTTTCCTCTCGATCTCTCTTCTCTTCAAATCTCGCATTACCCTTCTTCGCCACCTATCAACGATCTGTGCCTACCGATGTGCACGTAGCTCTCGCAACTTGCATGCGGCCTCAGCATCCATTCCCCACTCCCCACTCTCACAGTCTACACAGCATCGGTCCCCTCAACCCTTCCCCCAGTACAAGTGGTTTACGCTTCCATACCCGCTTTGTGGAATTCAATCAACCCTTCGTCCACCATCAGGGCTTTGATCCACAGCGGAATCTCCTTCAACAGCTTCCCCCTCAGCCCTGAGTGAAAAACAGCCTCGGCCTTCGAGAAATATTGGTAGCACTCAGCAGCAAACTCCACAGCGTATCCTTCCAACGTGGTCCTTACCCAAAAATCTACTGCACGGGTTAGTTCAGTATCTACCCGATGCAGTGCCACCAGGTCTTCGTGCGTCCACCTGCGGTTTATCTTCCGCAAGCCTTCTTGGGGCAGCGTCGCTCGTAACCTCCGCAACCAATTGTAAAGGTCCGTAGGGAACCTTCCCCAGAAAATTTCGTACGTATCACTGGCTGAATCAGAGAAAAGAACAAGTTCCTTGATCGCCGCCTCCTTTTTCTTGGTCAGCTCTGCTTGCTGAGCAATGAACTGGTCAAGATGATCATCCCACCATCGCCGTATCGCTCCTTCAAATATCCTCGATACCATGATCTAGATCCCCTCAGAACGTGCAAGTCCCGGCAACGGAACCATTTGTTGGCGAGAAGTCAGGTCTCGCGGACAAGACCCAGGTTCAAGATTGGTGGCCAACAAAGGGGTCCGGTGTAGTCTAGGAACACGCCGGCATTTTCACCCTACTCTGGAGAGCAGTGCGTCTCACCCGAGGCGTGCCGCAACCACATGCAGAAGGGGATGAGATCAATGGCAAGGAACAAACCCACAACTAATGAAGGGCAGTGCATCCATTACATATACCGAGTGATATACGCAAGATCACTTATAAGCATTCAGACATTCACAAATAAAATTTTAAACCAGCAGAAACACATTATAAGCACATGGACATCTTATTTAGACAGCAATCTCTCATTGTATTAATCTCTTGGCAAAACACATGATTACATGGCATTCCCACAGATAGCTACAAATCTGATACAGATGGGTTTCAGAACAAAAAGGTAGAATACAGAAGATAAGAAACCATAGGAAGAACATGCATGAATCCCCGACAGCTGCTCTGCGCATCTTTTCCTGTCTCCAGCCTCGCAACCTCTTCAGCATCTATTCAACATTCAGCCTTCTCTTTTCAGCCGGGTGACTGTTATTTATTCACCCGCGCTCGTGACTATCGGTTCCTCTGTGGCTTTACTTCGGCTTCTCCTGGCTTCTCTCCTGTTATCTGCGTGTTCCACTTCCTGTCTTCTGCTGTGTTTCCTTCATCTACACTTGTCCCTGTTCTATCTCTAGCTATCGAGTGCTTCCGCGCCACCTTGGTAGCTCCGCGACTCCTGGTAGTTGCGGCGCGGTCGCGGTTGCCATGTGTATTTATTCCGCAACTCAAAAAGGGTCAAAGTTCAAAATGTCTTAGCCAAGATTTCAAAACTAAACAAAAACAAGGGCCCCAACACTCAACATACTGTGATCTCACCTAAAAAGGCACCGAGATCACAAAATCAAACCGATCTTGGAATACCCCCGGACTCCATCACTATCGTTCAGGAATTTTGTATCTACTTGTTTCTTAGGCTTTACCGCAATCCATAATAGATCACTAGGCCCTAAAACAAGACTCCATAGTCAGGATTTACCGTGTATCTCACCAAAATCGATTATGATATTATGATGACTTTGAGAATTTCCTGAGACCACCTCCTCCCCAGATTCTGAAAAAAAAAATCCAACAACTCCAAAGCTCAAAACCAAGATGAATCCCATCACACCATTGCTATCTAGAGAAAGGAAATTCAAGGCTGAAAACCATTATCAAAACCAAAAACCATTCCACTGATAGAAAAATATCCAAATACCAACATGCATAAGCCATGCATGTCCAAACCATGTAGGAAATCACAGATGAAATATGTTACCTGCAAGTATTGCTTTGAAGTTTTTTTATCCTTCTCTTCCTTTATTGATCATTTATTTCCTTTCCTTTCATTTTCTTTCCTTTTCTTTATTTATCTCCTTTTCGTCTTGGTTCTCTTCTCCTCTTTATGTGTAATTCTAAAAATGAAATGACAAAACACTAAACCAACCAAAATATTTCCAACTCATGATATTAGGCCTTTTTCTTGATCATGCATCCTATTTCTTCAATTTATATTATTTTCCTTCATTTTAATCCTCACATGCAACTCGTGACCTTTCAACTTCCTTTTCTCCTAATTTCCTTTATTTTCATAAATAAATGTGCAAACATACCTTTTTTCCTTTTTAATTCCTTATCCATTTCCTTTTCCAATTTCCCCTTAGCCATAAAAACATCCAATGATGCCCACGAGGATATATTTCCCCAAAATTGATCTTGTAATAAGTTTCTCTTAACCGTGGTCTTGTTTTTCCTTTATTAATTTTGTTATGTGAAAATTTAACCTGGGGTTGTTACATGCCCCTAAACCTTACGGAACACCATCCTATGTGTTAAACCACACCTACACCTTAGCAAAGCTGCTGAAAAGAAAAAATATTGCCCATGGAGCTTTATAACTTAGCTCGTTGTTGTATTTACAATCAATGACGTATTCAAAGAAAAACACCATGAAAACATGACCATATCACAACCATACCACTTATTGGATATTTATAACTTATCTCATGTGTTATTTACATCCATATACATTTGTACATATAGCAAAAAAACACCAAAACATATGCCAAACATATACCAAACATCATACCAAAATTTATTTTCCTTAACTGACAAACAATGAAGGATAGATAGCCCATATCTGATCTACCATCTCCCATGAAGCTTCTTCAAGCCCAAAGTGCTTCCACTGCACTCTAACTTTCTTGATGGAATTGTTCCTAAGAATGAGTTGTTTCTACTACAATATGCACTGAAGTTCCGATTGCTATTATCCTTCTTTCTCCACCTAAAATACAAACCAATCAATAACATGATGAATATCCTTTATATCCCTCTTAACTAATGAAACATGGAAAACATCATTGAATTTCACTATTAGAGGCAGTGAAAGTCAATAGGCCACTCATCCAAGTGTCTCAAGGATCTCAAAGGGCCTAAAATATCGTAGTGCCAACAAAGGCACATGATGTCATCCTCAAGTAGCTCTTCTCGATCTTGATGCGGAAATACACATGCTCCCCAACCTAAAACTCACTAAATTCACTTTTTTGGTTTTCATAACTCTTATGTCTATAACGTAATTCCTTTATATTCTTCTTTATAGCCTGCATTTCCTATTCCATGTCTGGGAACATGCTTGATACAGTCAACACTCTATTAACTGGATCACTCCAACCACTAGTAGAAAATGATGAAATTAGTGACTAGGTTACTAAAAAAGTTAGTCACCGCAATTATTTCAAGTGAATTATTACCAAATTTGATCAATTTTAAGTAATTGAACTAACAATAGCTAAATTAAATGACTAATTTATTTTAGGGATAAAATATTTGACTAGATAATAAGTGACCAAACTAATAGTGACTAAATAAAATGACTTATTTAGTCTAGGACTGAAATATATGACTAGATAATAAGTGACTAAATTAGTAATGATTAACATAAATGACTAATATAATTCAAGAATAAAAATATGACCAAATAACAAGTACAAAATGTATATGAATTAGTCATTTATGTTAGTAACCTTTAATTGTGTCACTCTTGAAATGGAAAATTGCAATTTTGATAGTGACGTGCTTCATTTCACTACAGGGGTCTCTGAATCCATATGCAGTGTTAAAATTTAGAGACAAATGGGTCCTGGAATCCATCTACAGTGTTAAAATTCTAAATACCCTTTTGTCTCTAAATTTTAACATTGCAGATGGATTCACATATCCTCAACAATTGTTTGACCTTCCTTCATCGTCGGGGCAAGACTCTCCTTCACCAGTTCGTCCAAGGAGGGCAAGGCCAATGTCACTTGACATGAAGGAAAAGATAAAAAATAAACATGAGAAAGTCATAACTTCTGAATCTTCTCAAAACCCTAAGAAATTCATAATACAATGCATGTATTTCTCTAATCTCTTTCTAGGATGAAAGGGAAACTAAAATCAAAGCTATACAACATACAAACATTGAATATGGGTTCAATTTTAGAAAATTTCATTTAAAAAGAGGCTAGCTTTGCCAAAAAATAATAGTCCCTCCTCCAATACCTTCCCACAACTTCCATAGTTGTCAAATTTTACAATAATAGAACCTCTAAAGTACAATCTTACCATATACTTAGAACCTACGTTGGAATTTATTTGATTCTTAAACTCCTTATATGATGAATATATATATATATATATAAGAATTTTATTGTAGTTATTGATGAACTTCTTAACCATCCATAGAGGAATACTTCCCTCAGACATGTACTTGATTTTTTCCCCAATGAAATAATCCTACTATGTTTTTGGTATATTTGACAAGACTACAACTTTAAAGTAATGAAGATTTAATTCTTAATGTTTGAAGATCCTTTAAGAGGGAGAGACAACCAAAGTCACATAGGAGGAGGTATTCCCTTTGTTTAGTGAACCTCCATGGAGATAAAGCAATAAATACAAGATTAAAATCTTGTTTATTTGATAATTAGGGAATGCATATACATTATCTCAAATATTGGCCTTAGATAATGGGAAATAATCTCCTATTTATTCTAAATAAAACTTAACTCTATTTATAGAGTACCTTGTGACCGTCACAATCACAATTGTCATATTTTTAAGGAAAAAACTACATCAAAACTCTCTAAGTATGCAAATAAATAACTTCCACACATGAAGATGAAAGCATAATTTAATCATGTTTAAATAAAATTACAATATAATATAGAAGTGTTAGCAAATATATTAATACAAAAATAATTTAAATAATTCTCTTTAACATAAATATATTAAAAACTACAAATTAACATTAATAAATGAATAATTTATATTAAAATATCACTTTAGTAATGACTAATTACTTAATTTAAAATTGATTTATGTAGAATCTTATGTATATCAATTCAATATGGATCAAATAAATGAGATAAGACATTATTATCCCACCCACTCACTTAGGTTCATTCCTTTTCCCTTTTGTGCCCATTTATTTTTCCATATCTATATATATATATATATATACACACACGCACACACTAAACTGTAAAATATTCCAAATTATTTGAAAATCATTTGATCTAAAAAAAATGAAAATATGGTGCCTTTAGATTTAAATCCTCTTTGTATTTTTCCTCCATTGCCTTACCCCTCTCCCTACACTGAAACGAGCTCACGAGCTTTCTCTTGAACAATAGTGGTTTGTAATTTTCCTAGAATACATCCCCGAGCCCCAAGATCTCTTCATGCACAACTTCCAACAGTTTTTTTTGTGTTTCATCACCTTAAAAATGAATTCAAAACAAGTATTTTTATGGAAGAGAGTGCTAAAATAGCAAAACCCCATAATTTATCTTATGACTGTCATGAATCCTCTATCCTTTGTCTTGGAGAAAATTCATTATAAAATTTATTAAATAAGCCATTGTATTCTCTAAACTAAATTTTTCAAAAGAGGTTGTGCATATAGTATTATTTTAAGTGGTAGAATTAGAGAAAAAAGTTCATTCAAGTATTTACAAGGGTTCATTCTCTTCAATTATTCTGAGATTTCAATGGAAAATTTTGACTATATTTTGCCTTATAGATAAGATCTCATAAGCTAAGGCTCTCTATAAATGGACTAGAGGAGGTTGTCCTCAAATTTTGTTTAAAAAAATGATAGAGTTTGGAAAGAAATTTATTGAGTTAAAGGATGGGGATTCTGATACATTTTGAGTAGTTTGATTGAGTGATTTCTCTTTCAGTTATGCACATTTCAAAGTATTTGGAGAATGGGCATTCATTATTTTTGTATTTGACGTTATTTTATTAAAATTAGATAGAGGAAGATAGAAATCTATGGCATTTGGAGGCTAGGCGTAGAGAATGAAAAAATCTTTACAGTTTTTCGTGAGATTTTTAAGACTGGAAAATAGGATAGAACATTAGGGATTTCACTAAGCCAAGAAAGTTAATGTCAGATTCTTTACAGATTTACTTCAAAGTTACGAGACTAAACATTTTTAATGTTCAAGTGGTTCGTAGATATCTTCAAGTGGTTTCTTTTGTATGGAAGAACCAATTTATGTTTGTATGGAACCAAGAATTTGATACTTCAAGTGAAATACAATGCTCCAACTGGTTTTCCCTTTCAGATGATCTTTGTGCAACAAAATACAATATTTAATTCTCTTTAGTGTCTCGAGAAGTCAAAACTAATGGATCAGGAAGCAGGGACTATAAAAAAAGTTAGTAATGCAGGAAAACGTTATCCTTCACAAGATAACAACGTAGAGGAAAAGTCATGGTACTTTTTCGTAGTTTCTGCCAAAATAGGACATCCAAGAAGGCTGTTAGAAATTACATAGAGAAGCTATTTGTTTTCTGTAACACCAGATGAAGTGGAGAACTGTTTCCAAAATTGGTGTCACCTTTGTAAATTATAAAAGGAGGTCTTGTAACCTGCTCCGATTTTCAATATTCTCTCTAAGAAAGTTTTTATGGAAAAACCATGTTCTATTGAAGGTTTAAGCATACAAAGGATGCATAAAATGAAACTCCTTTAGTGAGTCTAAGAAAAAGTCTTGGTGAATAACTGGTGTAAAATGATACTTGTAGCAGAGCCAACAAAGTTCGAGCATTAGAGCCAAATTCATGAATTGAAAACTGAAAACAACTTGGAATCCTATCTTCAGGACGAGATTGCTTGAAGCACTCCAAAAATTCAAGTATGTTGCTACTATGCTACTTTTCTATAGACTAGAGCTATTTATTTTATTTCTATAATATCAGTTATATGGTACTGGTCCAATCATTTGAAATATAGACTTGATTTTTCATCTAGTTTATTATGAGACTTTGTACTTAAGGTCGTGACAAAAAAATTCCAATACTTTTAAGCTAGTCAAGCATAAGTTCTTGAAAGTTAAATAGTAACACTCTCTATATAGTTTCCCATTGTATAGTGGGCATATCGTTGATTTCAGAAAGCCTTAGCATTTTCCTCTCTTATTGCATAAGGAATCAAATTTCTAAACTCTTCCCCAACACACATGAAAGACAGATGCAATTTTGGGAATGGTATTAAAAAATGGTAAGAAATTATTGTACAAGAACCTTCTTACACTCCTTTCCTCTCAATGTGAAGCAGATGATACAATGATAAATTTTTCCAACCATCTGAAATACATAGCTCCTCCTTCATACTTAGTCTTTTAGCTATTGCAATATGATTGATAGAGCAAAGATTTAACTATTTCCTTATTGTTTATTTTCTCTTTCCAACCTATATTGTTTATCTGCTCTTACTTGCTCATTTCCTTGAGAGCACAAGGCTGCCTTTTAGGTGTTCCATTTCCCTTATTTATTACAAAAATATCCAAAAGAACCTTGTTACCTTGCCTCTATTCTTATAATCCTTCCTTCTTCCATCGATCCTCTAGATGATAATATTGAGGTTAATCATTAAAAAAGAACAAGATACACTGCTCATATTCAAGACATGATTTCTTCATTTCTACATGTGTCAGAACCTAGTTGAATTTTCCTTCTTCTGATAACTACAAAATGATACACCTCTCATATTCTAGACAATATTTCTCCATTTCTACATGTACCATAACCCAGTTGAATTTTCCTTCCTCGTGTCATCCTGATTCTTGCTTATCTTAGTCCAACTTCTTACTTTGTAAGTTTATAAAAAATCTACAGAACCCGTAACATCATGTGTAAGTCAGCAGTGCATTTCCAAAATCAACAGGTGAATTCCAATTTCCCAGCATTCAAATTCCTTCAATTTACTATTGATACAAAACAATAAATTATAACTAGATGCTAACATTCTCACTTAAAGCTTTAACAATATTGTCAGGCATTAGATATATCCTTTAGTGTTTCTAGTCATAAGAATTTAAGGAGTCTGTTTAGAAAATGTCACACATAGAGGGAAATCACAAAGAAGATTCTTCAAGAGATTAAAGCTAGACTCTCCTTAAAAATCACATCACTATCATTCCTACTAATAAAAATATGAGTCGATTAGGCTTGTCATAGAGAATATAAGAACATATACCATGCTAGGGGCTAATGTTTTATTCCTATTTGGCACAAAAGTGACCAAGTTTATCCCCATTGGCTAGCTTCCAACTTCAATGGCTATGTTTGGTGATTTCTCACCGTCAACATTTAGCCTGCATAAGGCTTGGTCTACTGGTAAGTTGGACCAATTTCGATTCTGGATACCAGGTTTCTATTCTCTATTGACATATATGTTGACAAGGACTATCTTGATTGGCTAGCCCACAACGTTAGTGGCACCATTAAGAGGGATTTTGGCCATGAACATGAACTACAGATAAAATGGTCTACCAGTGAGAGGGAGTTCATATGGTGACTTGGGTTCAAACCCTGACAAGCACACTCCATTATGTTATTATGATCCCATGATGAGGCTAAGACAAAATTACAAATTTCAAGTCCAAATGGATTTTATATGGCCATATAAAGCCCTCAAATGCAACATCTTAGCCAATGGTCCACTCTATTTGATAGTGGTCCTCCCCATGTTATAGTGTGGAATTGTTTCCCCTGCTTTTGACCAAAGAAAAAATAACAAAGTAGAGTGTTTTAATATGTGCACGTCTATGCAATTGATTAATATAGAAAGCGGGTCCTTTTCCCATCTTGATAACTCCCTCATTATCATAAAAAATACTATGCTTATCCTACTGAACTTCCACATCTACAAGTATTTTTCTAATCCAAATTTATTGACATACCCATTTTGTTGCTACTATGTTTTTAGTTTCCTAAATTCAACCTTAGAAGTTATGAAAGGGACAAATCTAGTGAACTATAACCTTGTCCAAGGACTTTGATACCTTTTTCAGGGAAACAAGGATGAAGAGGGTGCTAAGAATGGGCTTGCAGAGTGACAAATCCATCATTGGGATAGCTAAAATAATGATCCAGGACATCGATCTACCCATGTGTCTTTAAGCCAAAGCTTGCAACACAATTGTCTATATCTTGAACCGATGTCCTCACGTGATCTTGAAGGAATAAACACCAAAGAAATATTTTGTTGGTGAGAATCCACAAGTATTACATTTTTGTTTCGTTTCTTTTTTCCAATTTATATTCATATTCATGATGAGAAAAGGATTAATCTTGAAACCTTGAACATAAAGGCGATCTGTGTTGGATCTAGTAAGACATCCAAGGCATACGTGATCTAAATTAAAGTGCAACTTACAACATTGGTGAGCAAGGATATGAAGCTTTATGAGGATTAATGGTCCTAAAAATCATAGAAACAATCCTATAGTGATTAATGAATGTGAAAATATTGTTCCAGATTATGTTCTAAAATTGAAAAATAAATCAAAATCACATCAACAAGATTATATTAAAAAAAAAAAGACCTCATTTCTTATTAGTGTAGCCAGGAAGTTAAGATGGCTTGCTAAAAAATTGTAGGGTGTACAGAAACAACTGGGAACATCTAAGTCCATGTTTCAGGCGAGTTGTCAACCTCTGAAATTTCCTAGTTTTGTTGAACTAATGTCTTATATTCTTCATACATGGCCCTCCCTCTTTTACTTCAATTTCATTTTTGATAAATGATGTTTCCTTGGAAAAAATTTGTCAGTGTATGTCAAGGGGATTTGCTAAGCTGAGGGGATAAATGTGGCACTTGATGAGCAGTGGCTAGTTTAATTGAGGCGGTCACAATTGATCTTGAACTAGATTTCAACAGAAAAAACATAAGGGTGTTCGTCCAAATGATCATTGAGAAATGTATTTCAAAGCTGTTGAAAAACATTTGGGCACAAATTTGGACTAAAATTGACATCGTTGTTGTGGCCTTGGGATTTATTTATTTTTCATGAAGTTTATTGTCAGGAAAAATAGTGAGGAGGGGGGGGGGGGGGTTGGGTGAATAATTATTTATAACTTACTATAGAACTTTTATTGTTATTTACTGATTTCTATATGTGAATTTAATGAACCCAACTAGTGTATGCACACGACTATCTTTAATGAAACTTGTGTATGTCCAGAGATCTTATTAAGCAGATAAATATTTACTTACATCGGTGAATCATTCATTCATCAGATTTTTAGTAAGCAGTAATCATGTCCAGTAAGAAAAGAATAAATCATCACACATAAGAAACACACATAAACGCCATGATTTAAGGTGGAAACCCAAGTCGGGATAAAACCACCATTGTTGTCGTCTTTTCCTTCAAAATTTAATATAAAGAAATATTATTACAATGTTGTATTGGTTCAAACTCAATGCACCACATAGGCACCCACCTGCAGAAGGTTGCAACCTTCTCTCGTTCTCGAGTTTCTACTGGAAGGGAGCTCCAACCCCATGATCTCTTTTACCATCTACCACTAGAAGGGAGCTATGACCCCCTGCTTATCATTTACTAGCCACTCCTGGAAGAGATCTAGTGACCCCTGATATCATTTACCAGCAACCACTAGAGGGGAGCTACGACCCCCTTATTGAAGTCTTCGACCCTCAGCACCACTGCAGACCATGTTTCATAAATTTTCAAACTGGATCCAACAAATTCAACACAACACTATTTGCAGTCCTCTTTTCTTCAGATTCTCAGACTGGACCCACTCCACACATTTAAGCTCAAAGAACATACATCAAACTGAAACTCATAACCGTATCAAACCATTCACTTAATCATAAATCAACCAATGAACCACTGATCTTTAATCATAATAAACTAGCAGCATAATCAGTATTCAAACAACTCAGATCTGTATGAAGACATCATTGATAGGAAGCAGTAATATAGCAAAAGTGATCATAAATTTTCTTTTGCATACTTCATTAAAACCCTAGATTCCATATGAGCTTTTGCTGAATCAAACACGTGTATATACACACTTTTACAAAGATGAACCTGCGTATAGATCTGCAAACATTTTAGGACTGTGTAACTCTTTAGAACAAATAAGAATCTTAGATCTTACCCTTCACTTCAACAAAAATTCTCCAGATCACAGATCTAAACATTTCATAAACAGATCAAGAAAATACATAGTCATTTCAGGTCTGGAGGTCTTGATCCATCATTGTATCCTAGGTGCATCATTGTTTTAGATCTATCAATAAATTGTAACCCATTCAATGAAAATATACTTCAGAGTGAAGTATTAATTCAATACCCATTCATATGCACACATTTGGAACTATGATCTTCTTCTCCTTATATTGTTTGAACCTTTCCTAATACCATGAGCCAAAACTACACAATTGCCGATGGTATTCTTAGATGGAATCAACTAGATGACACATCGCTCAATAGTGTGGGCTAATACCATGTTAAGGATCGTTGGTATTATAAAGTGAGTGTCTATGTACATACGCGACTTGGCTTCTTCGTACCCATGTGTATACGTGACTTCTCTTCATCAAAACTGCGTATATACTAATTCCAGATGTGTACATGGGTTTCCTTCATCAAACATGTGGGCACACTCGTGTTTCCTTCATCAAATAGGTTTCCAGCAAGGACAACTTCATCAAGTAAGTTGCATCAAGGACAACATAATACATCATAATGCCAACAATATCCCCCTTTGGACTTGATGGCAACCATGTTGGCGTTTTTTCACTACAACAGATCATAAACATTATTCAAACACCAAGATATCTCCCCCTTTGACATCATGGGAAAAGGGTGGATAAATACCGAAACACGATTTCTCTTTCCTTGTAGAAGGAAGAGCTCTGCAGATCTGATGTGGAACGTATTGAGAATGCTCCCCCTGAGTTCATTTTGAATTTTCAAATAGATTTTTCAATGAAGTACATGAATCTATAACTCAACCGAGTATTACCATTCCTATTACCAAGGAATCATACTTACATCAATGATCCATCCAAGTCGAATTACATATTTGAATCAACTACAACACCAAGTGGGTTTACAATTTTGAACAAGTCCTTACATGAGTGTGTTAGCCACCTATAAAATTTGTTATATCAAAAGGTGGCTAAGACTTTTTGAGCCTTCAAGGAACAAATTTTATTGCTAAAAAGTGTTGGCTCTTGAAGACTCTTGAAGGACTCATGCCACTGTCCAAAATATTCATTTGCTATTTCCATTTTATATTCTGTAATTTCTCCTAAATTCCAAGAGAAAGACTGCTATAAAACCATCATTTCCCCCCCCCCCCCTCTTCCAAAACTAACCTTCATTTTGCTACCCTTTTTCTCCATAAAATCCTTTATTTTTCATGATTCCTCTTCTCCCATTTGTGAAAATCCTCTTTACATAGTTTAAAACTCATTTTTAAACTATACTGAAACCCCCAAATCCATTTAAAACTCTGAAAATTTTCATAAAAAACAAGTTTTTTGTTACCATGGACTTAAGCCCCCTTGGGCTAAGTCCTAACCACTTCCCCACCATACGCTTTGGGGTTGGAACCAAGTGAAAACCCTTTTCGGCGCTTATCGCATCGTAAACATCCAAGTGAGCAAGTCTTTGTGCCATTACAAAAACTCCGATGTGATTAAGCCTCGTGTTTTATAAACCTCGATCATATTATTTTTCATATAAACCGTGAGCCCGCCTTCCGCGCTTAAAACCTTGTAATAATCCATTCCCGATCACCTTTTTTCTTTTGTAAAGTCATAAAACCCATTTATCCAAAGTTTTGATCTAATGTGCCAAAGTCACGTGTTAAATGAAAATGGTTAGATTAAAAAGACCCAATTGCACAATTGCATCGGAGAAATTCACAATGGGTTGATTGAAAGACCTGCATCAAACTTTCCGATGCGATTGGGTCATATATACATAAACTCCGCCCCCCGCCTTTCTACTCCATATAACTTTCACCCGGGACCAAGTTTTAAAGATCCCAAGGCTCTCAAATCGCATCAGAAAATTCCAATGGGTTGATTTAAAAGCCCGAGCCCAAGACTCCGATTGCGATTAGCTCTTTGATATATATACCCTGGGCCCATCATGTTCCATATAACTAAAGGCCCCACAGTCGGGCACCTATCCACTTCATATGTATAAAACCCGCCCCCAAAACTAAAAACTTTGTATAATATTAAACTTTGGGTTTTATAAAGTTTTAAAGGGTTTTCTGCTGGTTCGCTTTAAAATAAATCCCTACCGTTGATTGGAAGCCGATCAAACGGCCAACGCTCATCGCATCAGAGTTTTTCATCGCATTCCTTGGTTTTCTCCCTCCGATCGGCTAACCCTCTAATTCATTCTTCACCATTGATCTAATCCTTAGATCAACGACCCGTGCTACATTGCATCGCAAGTTTTTTGCCGAGCGCATTAACATGATTCCTATGCCGATTTCGATCCTCCGATTGGATCTAGACCGTCCACGTGTCCAGATGAACAGTCCCAAATCATTCCCGTCTTACTCTTCCCCTTGCTCTCCTTTTTTAACCTCTTCTACATAGAGCTCCACCTTTGGATGCTACCATCCAACAGCTATGCTCCTCCCCACATCCTCTGCAGCAGTTAAACCCACAACGCAGGATTTCTTGATATTTTGTGTGTTTTTGCAAGATTAATGGTTTTCCATTATGTTAAAAGAAAGGGCCAAGGGTCGGGAATGATAATTCCCACGCCTTCAATTTATCAAAGAGGACCATTCACGGGGCTCTACTCCATGTCTCTTCATTGCTTCATGAGGCAGTGATGCCATACGAGCCCTGCTGGCCCTACACATCGACAAGACACTGTGTTATTAAATCACGATTAAAAGTGTATTAGTGTTGAAGACAGAGCATAGTAGAACAGAAGATTGAAGACCGATTTGCGGGCATTACAGCTAACATTGATTATCAAAAGCCTAATCCCCCACATTAAAACAGTTAAAATAAAATCATAAGTTTCTAATAGACAAAAAGGCCTCCACCGCCACATTTGAGGCGAATTGATTCCTCTCAGCTACCATAAGTGCCACCTGTGCCTCAAAGCATTCAAACAGAGGCCGAAGTTACTGTTCAAAATCAGATATTCGCCTCATCACAGCCAGACAATTACTTCTGCAAGGAACTTAATGCAAAAAATGTCTGCAGAGTTACTCCAACATGAAACAGAGCCTCAAAGGTCAACAAAAGCTCCCACCGAGCTTAATTCATAAATGTAAATCAATTAATACAGTAACACACCTGTAAAATTCTCCATCGAGCCCCTCAAAGGCTGAGAAGTCATTAATCTGTATTAATTATCTTGAGAGATCTTTTATCAGATCTCACCTCCTCATTCTTCTATAAATACTTCTGTAGAAGATGAGAAATTGTTGGTTGCAAAACTTTGAAATAAATTTGAGCTTAAACTTCTGATTGTAAATAGTGTTCACTGGCCCTTGGAGCTCTTCTTGTGATAAATTAGTTAGGCTGAATAGAGAAGATGATTGCTGAACTGAAACATTAGACCTGAAGACTGTAACCAGTTTGACATCAATAACAAGATGTTTCTTGGGATCCTGGTCTATATCATTGGTGAAGTGCCCCTTTCTTTGTTATTTTTTTCCTTCTATGTATGTCATATTGTTCACTATTCTCTGATAAATAACAACATTTATAGAGTTAGGATTTACTGTTTACCAGTACCCTTCTCTAACTGATAAGCTTTATCTCAATTTTTTCCTCCAATTTGTTTATTTAAGAATGATTCAATACAGTTTAAGCATTTAGGAGTGTTGGCGTTCCCTTGTCCTACTGTTTTCTTTAAACATTATTCTTGAAAGTTATTTTCATCATTTTCTTATTAAAGTTAGACTAGAAAAGTGATGGTTTGCCCTGTTTCTAGTTCCTTTTCTCCAAACGCGGATTCTGAAGGTTTCCCTTGGTGTTGGCCAAAAGCAGATTAGGTTTAAGTACCTTATCTGATCTTGGGTTACACTTTGTTTCTCTTATGTGTTTTCATAATTTCTGAAGGTAATTATGTGGATTACTGGATTGTTTGTCAATTAAGTTGCTTTAATACGAACTCGCCCAAGAATTCTATGGTTAGCCCTATTCTTGACTGGTTTTAAACAGTTACTTAAGAGGCTTTTCTTGTTTGGACTGACTATAAATCCCTTGTGAAATTATTATCAGTTTCCACCCCTCCAACACTTTATTTTTTCCATTCCATCATTTTAATCTCAATAATCTTGTGATATAGATGACTTTCCCCTTGGATCATTCTTGATGTTGTTGCTCAATTAAAGCCCTGTTATGACTCCATAGCCCAATGGACTAAAAACCAGCGTTATATCTATCTTTTAGCTAAAGTTGTTCTATTTTCTTGCAACTTATCACCTTTGAAACTCTTTTCACTTAGAAATTTCCCCTCAAATAATATTCATGCTCAACCATCCAAAAACAAAACAAACCCTTGGCCTTCATAACTAGCCTAATATCATTACCCCAAACATCAAAGACAATTCCATCTTTGCACTTATTGGAGAGATCCCTCTCCGGATTCAGGAGGGCTAGATCCTAGAATCCCAAAGTGGTTGAAATAATGTTGCTTCTGCAGTTTTAGTCTCACCAATATACTAAAATTATAGATTCCTAACATTTCTGGCGACTCTGCTGGGGAACACCTCCCTTAAAATAAATAAAACTTTGAGAGTAAAAAGCAGCCTTTCCAAGCACTACCAAATAATGATAATCATGATAAAACTTGTTGAATCAGTGACAAACTAGATAAACCCTAGGATTCTCATATGACTTTATCTAACCTTGAAAAATCAGCTGGCTTAGCCATAAGAGTGGACTGTCTTTGTCTCATGACCGTAGCTAAGTTTTGAAATAGAGTTAGGATATTCCTAAAAACCACACAACTGAAAAATAACTCAGAAAAACCTAAAAATATTTCAGATTGGTATTCAATAAACATGGTGGTGGACCATAAAACCTTTCAGCTCTGAAAAGAGCTAAAAAATTCCACTTGGCGACTCCACAATCCTTAACAGACCTTAATACTCCACTGGGAAGAACCTTTGTCATTGTAATATCATCCAAACTCAGTCAGAGGACTGTAGGATTAAATTTTGTCTAAACAGAAGAGTTAACCTCTTAAATATTGTCATACCTGGTTGAACTTCCTCTTTTTATTTGGGTCTAAAAAACACAGCATAGTGGCTTCTAGAAAGATTCATACTAGAGCCTACCCAGAACCTGATCCACCTGAAATAGTCAGTAACCCAGAAAGTATCCTTAGAAAGTCTCCTAGGATTAAATTATCAACTGCTTTCAGATCAGCCTTGAGAGCTAATTCAGTTCCCAAAAATATTACATCTCTATAACAATCACAAGCTGACTTAGTAAATCCATTTAGAACTAGGTCATTTGATGATATAATCCAGCTAGACTTTGAGTCTTCACTTTCATCCCCAGAGACAAGTGAACATCCTAGTAGTAGAGATAGAACACCTCCTGATTTGCATTTCCTTCACAATTTAGGTGTCTCTCATCCAAGATCAGCTCAGCAATCTACTACTGTTCCATCCACGTCCCTTCATCCTTCATCCACTGTTCAAACCACTCCACTTCAGCCCACTTTCCCTTTTGTTAATCCACCCCTTGTGAATCCACCTACACCACATATTATGGCAGCATGGTATGCTCCCTTAGTCCTTCATGTACCATTAGTCAATCTCCCACAGGACTATCAGTCCAAAATTCCATTATATGATGCTAGTAATGTTACAACTGCATCACAACATGTGGATAAGATGAACGCCTACTTTGACAGAAATGAAATTGATGATGATTTTTTCAAGCTTAGATTATTTGCTTAGAGCTTAGGGGGAGAAGTAAGAAAATGGTTCAAACTCTTAACCCCCCATAGTATCAATGATCTCCAAGCCTTCCATCAAACATTCTTAAACAAATGGGAAGTAAAGAAAAACCCTCTCCAAGTCCTTTCTGACTACAAGAACCTCCATAGAAATATTGGGGAATGTGTGTAAGCTTATTGCACTAGATTTAACAGTGTGTATAATACACTTTCCCCAGAACTAAAACCTCCACAAGGCTCATATTTAAACAAGTTTCCTGAAGGGTTTGAACCTGAGATGGCCTATCAGCTGAGGGGAAGAGATCTTGCAACCCTTGAAGAGATGCAAAAGTGTGCTCTTTCTGTGGAAGTCAACTTAATGGAAAAGAGAGCAAGAATGAAAAATGAAAAGAGGGTGTCCTTTAGAGAGGAATATTCACCCTTTACTTCCAACTAAAAGATGGAGAGAATGATGGAAGACATGATGAAAGAGATGAGCATAATTAAGAGAGCACAAGCCAGTCAAGACCAAACTGCTCCTCAAGATAGAAACCAAAACCAAAACTAGAATTTTAGAAGGAATCAACCTCCAAACAGACCCAGGGAAGATGATCAGCAGATCACTCCGCCCTTTCATCAAAGATATGTAAGTGAGGTTGAGGAAACAGATGAAATAACAGAGGAGGATGATATCAACATGCTGGGGGTAGATAATCATGACTTTGAGATTCATTATGATAGAAAACAATTTCTATACACACCTTATGATGATAGAAGAGATGATGATGAAAATTATTATCAAGACATGGAAAATGTCATCATAGAATCTCAAAAATAATATGACCTTAGAAGAAAAACTAGTCAACAAATCCCCAACAACAAAACCTTTGACAAATCTTCACAAAACAGCACTATAACCAAGCCTAAAATTGTCAAACAAAAGGATAAAATAGTGGTTGTAAATTCTGGTAATGATAAAGAGAAAGACACTCAAAACAATGAAAAACAGAGTGCAAACATTAGTAGTACTAACATCTCAGCTAGTACTCCTGTTAAAACCATTTTGTCAAATGTAAATAGGACAAATCAGCAAGCTGATAATGCTGATAAAGTGACAGCTAATAAGGCTGAGACCAGCGCTTTAAAAGGTCAAATCCCTTTCAGCTTGGAGCAGGAAATTTCCAAAATCAAAATCTCTGTTCCCTTGACTAAGTTAGCTGCCCAGCATGTATATAGGACCCAAATTTTGAAGGCTTTAAATATAGAGGAAAACGAGGATACAATCAATCTTAATGATTACCAGCCCAAGCTTATTTTTGGTCCAAAGATTGAAGGTATGTATCAAGAGGGATATGTTCCTCCCTTTTATGTGAGTTTAAACGTTCATGGCAAAATTTTGCACAATGCTATGCATGATTCCGGGGCTTCTCATAATGTAATGCCTAAAGCTGTGATGGAGAGCCTTGGTCTAGAAATCACTAGACCTTACAAAGACCTTTACTCCTTTGAATCAAGCAGATTAAAATGTTTAGGGTTAATCAAAGACCTCTGCATTAGCTTAGCATAGATCCCAGCCAAATGCTTAGTCATGGAAATTGTTGTGGCTAATGTGCCTCCAAAGTATGGAATGTTATTATCTAGATCTTGGGGGGCTAAGTTACAGGGGACTATGCAGATGGACATGACCTATGCAACTATCTTTGTTTTCAATCAGATGAGACGACTTTACAGGGAGTCTCATATACAATAC
Source organism: Pinus albicaulis (assembly GCA_034641835.2). NCBI lineage: Eukaryota > Viridiplantae > Streptophyta > Pinopsida > Pinales > Pinaceae > Pinus > Pinus albicaulis. Next base: position 295,282,144 of record CM076572.1, read on the forward strand.
ACAGTTACAAGTCAAGACCAACCGCAAAACTCCCCTTTATACTCTGTAAACACAGGCCTTGATTCATTTATCCTTTTTAATGATGAGATATTGGATGAACAAGTCACTTTAAATGAACTAATGGCCGACAGAGAGGAAGAGAAACGCAACGCAGGTGTCTCAGAACAGTTTGCTGAAAATCTAAACTCTAGCAAACAGAACGCAAGTCTTAAAATACAAATCATACGTCCATCACTTTTTAACCTTGACAGTCAAGAAAGAATTCCTCAGCTTAACAAGAAACCAGAGGAATCAAAACAAATTCAACTAAGCGTTGATATTAAAAAACAAACCGAAGGCACGCTTTTTGAAGAAGATAGTGACCCAACTGTCAAACCCGAAACTAATCCTCCGTGGAGTATGAACTTCGACGGATCCTGCACTAGGAACAATTTTGGTGTAGGGGTTTGGATTTGCAACACTGAAAGCAACCACATAGAAAGTATTTCCTGTCAATTAAACTTCCAGTGTTCGAATAACATAGCGGAATACGAATCCCTTCTTTTAGGCTTACGATTGTTGAAGAAGTTAGGACCAAAAAAATCAATGTGTATGGGGATTCAGAGTTAGTCATTAGGCAAGTAAATGGGGAGTATAACGTAAATCATCCCAGACTTAGGGCCTACCGAAATGATGTCATGGACCTTTTAAAAACTTTTGAGGAGTACAAATTAAATTTTGTCCCAAGAAAAATAAATATTGCGGCCCACAATTTAGCCTTTGCAGCTAGAACATGCTTAACGCCATATGAAACCAAAGACTGCACAACTCAGATAAAATTTAGACCAGCCATTCCTGATAACGAAAAATATTGGCAGGTGTTCGATGGAGACAAACAAATAGAAGACCTCATGCAGTTCCGAAACGAATTCAAACTACCAAGTTCAGATTCAGATTATGAAACCAACTTCCCTAGTGAAGAAAGTTTTCTTGATGAAGAGGAAAGGTCTCCTGAACTTGCTAATATAAACCTGTTATCTAGAAAACTTGAAAACGAAACAGAAATGAATGCAGAGTTCGAAAGGATTTTTATAATTTTTCATTTGCATCAGAACATACTATAGCTGCTATCATTTTACAGAAAAATCCGCAAGGACAAGAGCAGCCTATTGCATTCTTTAGTAAGGCATTGAGGGATGCCCCTATGAAGTACAACATTATGGAGAAGCAAGATTTTTCTTTGGTTAAAGCTTTGAAAGACTTCAGAGTGTACATCCTTCACTCACACATCATTGTCTTTGTCCCAAACTCAGTTGTTAAAGACATTCTAATGCAGGACCTAGATGGTAAGAGAGGTAAGTGGATTGTTGTTATTCTTGAATATGATTTAGAGATAAAACCCACTAAACTCATCAAAGGCCAAGGTCTAGCTAGATTAATGGTTGAATCCAATTTTGAAGTTCTTGATATTAATATGATTGATGCTTTGGATGACCAAGAAGGATTCTCAACTCCTATTGTTGAAGACCATTTTATGAATTCTCCTTGCTATGCTCATATTATTTATGTGTTTCTTAATTTAAATACACCTCCTAGTTTGACAAAGACAAAGGCAAGATTCCTAAAGTTAAAAGTTGTAAACTATCGCATTATTGATAAATGTCTTTATTGGAAAAATGCAAGTGGTCTATTGCTTAAATGTTTGCCTGAGTTGGATGCAGAGAAGGTTAAGAACGAGTTCCATGAAGGAGAGTGTGGAGGTCATTTATAATGGAAGACAACAGCCAACAAAATTTTGAGGGTTGGTTTCTATTGGCCTACTCTTTTTCTTGATATACACAAAATGATCATTGTCTGTCATTAATGTCAATTTTTGTAAGGCAAAAGAAAACTGCTACCCCTGCCTCTGCATCCAATCACTGTTGAAGCCCCTTTTCAATAGTGGGGACTTGACTTCATAGGATAAATCCATCCACCATCTTCTGCCCAGCATAGATGGATTCTTACTGCCACAGACTACTTCACTAAATGGATAGAAGCCATTCCTTGTAGGCAAGCCAATGACTCTATTATTATAAAATTCATTGAGACTAACATTCTCTCCAGATTTGGTTGTCCTATCAAGATCATCATTGATAATGCAGCAGCATTTGGATCAAAAAAGATGGTTGAATTCTATCATAGATATCAGATAACGTTGGGGCATTCCACGGCCTATTACCCTCAAGGTAATGGACTTGCAGAATCCTCAAACAAGAGTTTAGTGAACATGATCAAGAAACTGTTGGAGGACAACAAAAAGTCTTGGCACACAAAGCTGGGCCATGCACTTTGGGCTGACAGATTGACTTTGAAGAAATCCATTAGTATGTCACCTTTCCAGCTTGTGTATGCTATTGATGCAATTTTTCTAAATAGCCTTGGTGTACCAGTGATGAAGTTCATTCAAGAGTTGCAAACTGAAGAAAATGACATGATCAGAAGAATAAATCAGACCATTCATCTTCAGCAAACCAGAGAGGAGGTTTATAACAAAGCATTGCAGAAACAGATCAGCATTAAAAAGCTTTTTGACAGTAGAAAAAGGGCCAGCAATTTCAAGATTGGGGACAAAGTTTTAAAGTGGGACTCAAGGAGGGAAGACAAGGTCAAGCACGGGAAATTTTACAACTTATGGCTTGGCCCTTATCTCATTCATTCAATTGCTGGTAACAATGCCTATTTCTTACAAGAGCTAAATGGAGCAGAATTGTTTGGGGGTCATGTCAATGGCAGGATGCTCAAACATTACTTCTCTTAATTCATGCTATGTTTTGAGGCCTTTTTATCTTTTTTTCATTATAAATATTTCATCCACCATTGCATTCAAAGTTAGAAAAATAAAAAATACAAAAATAGTGAAAGAAAGGAAAGAGGGAAGATTGTCAAAACAATAAAGGTACAGCCCCATACCAAAAAGAGAAACAAATCTGAAAGTGTGCAAGCTTAAATGTCACTCCTGTAAAACACACTTCTAGTTAGTCAAACAACCTAATCTTGACTAATTAGTTTTAAATTTTCTACTGATAGGATAGTGAATTCAATTTTCCAAACTGTTTAATCTTGGTTTATCAGTAGATAGATTAGGACAGAAATTAAAGGTTCAAACATGTTCAAAATCTGAACCTAAGTTTCCAAAGAGAGATGACTAAAATATGTTCTATTTTCTTGAGTCAGAAACAAAGATAAACTGGTTCTAAACAACTCAAACAAGAGTCAAGTCAGAGCTGTAAAGGATGAAGGAAGTGCTTGAATTTTCAGATCCTAAGCCTTCCATTTTGTTTTAATTTTCTGCAAAATAAGATGTATGTGCAGCTTGTTTTTTATGCCATAGACCAGCATCAAGTTAGACTGTTTAATCCTGACTTGTATGATTTTTAATTTCTATTGTAGAATTTAGAGAATAAAGTTTGTTGGATAGTTTAATCCCAACAGACAGTAGATTAGGTAGAGAATCATATGGGCTCAACTGCTTAATCTGAGTCCATGGAGAAATAAGAAGTAGAAATAGATTAGTCTTCCTGCTTTCAAAAGAATAAAATGTTTTAAAATAGTTTGCCTATCCAAGTGCACTCTAATGAAGAAAAAATGTTAGATCAATAGGATTGGGTAGGTAGAAAGCTTGTTGATGAAATAACCATTGTTTTTGTGGCTGCTAATATGTTTTCAAAGAAAGATCATCCTAGGAAAAGAAGGGCAGCCCAATGGATGAGGCACAAGTCAGCCTCCTAGAGAACACAATGGATGTGGCACAGGTCAGCCTCCCATAGAATGCAAGTCTGAAGTTCTTGATGCCTTCAAGAAGGCACCATCCCCAAGTGGAGCCAATGTTAACCACCTATAAAATTTGTTATATCAAAAGGTGGCTAAGACTTTTTGAGCCTTCAAGGAACAAATTTTATTGCTAAAAAGTGTTGGCTCTTGAAGACTCTTGAAGGCCTCATGCCTCTGTCTAAAATCTTCATTTTCTATTTCCATTTTATACTCTGTAATTTCTGCTAAATTCCAAGAGAAAGACTGTTGTAAAACCATCATTTCCACCCCCCCCCCCCCCCCCCGTCTTCCAAAACTAACCTTCATTTTGCTCCCCTTTTTCTCCATAAACTCCTTTATTTTTCATGATTCCTCTTCTCCCATTCGTGAAAATCCCTCTTTACATAGTTTAAAACTCATTTTTTAAACTATATCGAAACAAATCCATTGAAAACTCTAAAAATTTTCATAAAAAACAAGTTTTTGTTACCATGAACTTAAGCCCCCTTTTGGGCTAAGTCTAACCACTTCCCCACCACGCTTTGGGGCTAGACAGTACAAAACCTTTTGAGCGCTTATCGCATCGCAAACATCCAAATGAGCAAGTATTTGTGCCATTACAAAAACTTCGATGCGATTCAACCTACGTGTTTTACTGCTTCGATCATATTATTTTCCTTATAAACCCCGTGGGCCCGCCTTCCCGCTTAAAACATTGAAATAATCCATTCAGATCACCTTTTTTTCTTTTTAAAAGTCATAAACCATTTATCCAAAGTTTTGATCTAATGTGCCAAGTCACGTGTTAAATGAAAATTCTTATATTAAAAATACTGAATACTTTTGATAGCATCGAGAGAAATTCACAATAGGTTGATTGAAAGACCTCCATCAAACTGCGCGATCGTGCGTTTGGGTCATATATACATAAACTCCGCCCCCCCCCCCCCCCCGGCCTTTCTACTCCATATAACTTTCAACCGAGACCAAGTGTTAAAGATCCCAAGGCGCTCAAATCGCATCGCAAAATTCCAATGGGTTGATTGAAAAGCTCGAGCCCGAGGCTCCGATTGCGATTAGCTCTTTGATATATATACCTCAGGCCCATCATGTTCCATATAACTAAAGGCCCCGCAGTCAGGCGCCTATCCACTTCATGTGTATAAAACCCGCCCCCAAAACCAAAAACTTTGTATACTATTAAACTTTGGGTTTTATAAAGTTTTAAAGGGTTTTCTGTTGGTTCGCTTTAAAAGAAATCCTTGTCGTTGATCGTAAGCTAATCAAACGGCCAGCGCTCATCGCATCAGAGTTTTTTATCGCATGCCTTGGTTTTCTCCCTCCGATCGGCTAACCCTTTGATTCATTCTCCACCGTTGATCTAATCCTTAGATCAACGGCCAGCGCTCATCGCATCGAAGTTTTTCATCACATGCCTTTGTTTGCTCCCTCCGATCGGCTAACCCTCCGATTCATTCTCCATTGTTGATCTAATCCTTAGATCAACAGCCCGCGCAACATCGCATCACAAGTTTTTTGTCGAGCACATTAACATGATTCCTCCGCAATTGCAATCCTCCGATTGGATCTGGACCGTTCACGTGTCCAGATCGGACGGTCCCAAATTATTCATGTCTTATTCTTCCCCCTGCTCTCCTTTTTTAACCTCTTCTACGCAGATCTCCACCGTTGGATGCTGCCATTTAACGGCTACGCTCCTCCCCACATCCTCTGCGACAGTTAAAACCACAACACAGTATTTCTTGATATTTTGTGTGGTTTTTAAGGATTAACGGTTTTCCATTATGTTAAAAGAAAGGGCCAAGGGCTGGGAATGACAATTGCCACACCTTCGATTTATCAAAGAGAACCATTCACGGGGCTCTACTCCATGTCTCGTCATTTCTTCATGAGGCATTGATGCCATACAAGCCCTGCGTGGCCCTGCACATCGACAAGACACTGTGTTATTAAATCACGGTTAAAAGAGTATCAGTGTTGAAGACAGAGCACAGAGGAACAGAAGATTGAAGACCGATTTGCGGGAATTATGGCTAAGATTGATTATCAAAAGCCTAATCCCCCACATTAAAACACAGTTAAAAGAAAATCATAAGTGTCTGACAGATAGAAAGGCCTCCACCGCCACATTTGAGGCTAATTGATTCCTCCCAGTTACCATAAGTGCCACCTGTGCCTCAAAGCATTCATACAGAGGCCAAATTTATTGTTCAAAATCAGATATTTGCCTCTGCGCAGCCAGAGAGTTACTTCTGCAAGGAACTTAAGGCAAAAAATGTCTGCAGAGTTACTCCAACATGAAACAGAGCCTCAAAGGTCAAAAATAACTCCCACCGAGCTTAATTCGTAAATGTAAATCAATTAATACAGTAACACACCTGTAAATTCTCCATCAAGCTCCTCAAAGGCCGAGAAGTCATTAATCTATATTAATTGTCCTGAGAGATCTTTTATCAGATCTCACCTCCTCATTCTTCTATAAATACTTCTGTAGAAGATGAGAAATTGTTGGTTGCAGAACTTTGAAATAAATTTGAGCTTAAACTTCTGATTGTAAATAGTGTTCACTGGCCCTTGGAGCTCTGCTTCTGATAGATTAGTTAGGCTGAATAGAGAAGATGATTGCTGAACTGAAACATTGGACTTGAAGACTGTAACCGGTTTGACATCAATAACAATTTGTTTCTTGGGATCTTGGTCTATATCACTGGTGAAGTGCCCCTTTCTTTGTTATTGTTTTCCTTTTATGTATGTCATATTTTTCACTATTATCTGATAAAGAACATCATTTATAGAGTTAGGATTTACTGTTTACCAATACCCTTCTCTAACTGATAAGCTTTATCTCAATGCTTTCCTCCAATTTGTTTATTTAAGAATGATTCAATGCAGTTTAAGCAGTTAGGAGTGTTGGCGTTCCCTCGTCCTACTGTTTTCTTTAAACATTATTCTTGAAAGTTATTTTCATCATTTGCTTATTAAATTTAGACTAGAAAAGTGATGGCTTGCCCTGTTTCTAGTTCCTTTTCTCCAAAGGCAGATTCTGAAGGTTTCCCTTGGTGTTGGCCGAAAGAAGATTAGGTTTAAAAGTACCTTATCTAATATTAGGTTACACTTTGTTTCTCTTATGTGTTTTCATACTTTCTGAAGGTAATTATGCGGATTACTAGATTGTTTGTCAATTAAGCTGCTTAAATACGAACTTGCCCAAGAAGTCTATGGTTAGCCCTATTCTTGGATGGTTTTAAATAGTTACTTTAGAGGATTTTCTTGTTTGGACTGACTATAAATCCCTTGTGAAATTACTATTAGTTTCCACCCCTCCAACACTTTATTTTTTCCATTCCATCATTTTAATCTCAATAATCTTGTGATGTAGATGACTTGCCCCTTGGATCACTCTTCATGTTGTTGCTTAATTAAAGCCCTGTTATGACTCAATAGCCCAATGGACTAAAAACCAGCGTTATATCTATATTTTAGCTAAAGCTGTTCTATTTTCTTGCAACTTCTCACCTTTAAAACTCTTTGCACTTAGAACTTTCCCCTCAAATAATATTCATGCTCAACCATCCAAAAAAAAAACAAACCCTTGGCCTTCGTAACTAGCCTAATATCATTACCCCAAAATTCAAATACAAATCCATCTTTGCACTTATTGGAGAGATCCCTCTCCGGATTCAAGAGGGCTAGATCCTAGAATCCCAAAGTGGTTGAAATAATGTTGGTTCTGTAGTTTTAGTCTCACCAATCTGCTAAAATTACAGATTCATAACAGAGTGAATATAAAAATTTTACATCATAGGTATCAATATGACCTTCTCATCAAATAACAGATATGACTTGGTATAACCAAGACCAAAAGACCTCAAGAGAGAGATCATAATTCAGAAACAAACATAATTCCAATAATGCATTACTTTCAGCAAGGCTAATGCTCCCCCTAAAACTGTGCTCTTGATCATTACAAAAACCTATTCATAAAATCATATTCACCAATCAGAAATTGTTCTTGAGTCTATCTCACTATTTTTCTTATGAAATAAAAAAATAAGCAGCTATCTCCAACAGAATTCGCGTGTATACACGACAGAAAGTGAAATACTGGAGATTTCACATCTCCATCTCCCCCTGGACTTATACATTTTGTACTTGTCTTTTTTTGTCACATCAGATACATTGTTAGTAATAAATACAACCAAAATTACCAAACCAACCATGGGAATCGCCATATATTTCTCCCCTTGTGATGATACATTAGTGATTCCTATAATGTATCTCACATCACTGTTGAAGTCATTATGAGAAGAAAACTTTAGAAACAGATGACTATAGTAGGGTCAATATTCATTTCTTTTTTTACTGATGCATCTTATTTTCCGAGCTTTGCTTGAAATTTCTTATTCTGTGTTGGAAATTCTCCAATTTATTAGATATGTTTATCATGCTTAACCTGCAATCAGTGGTCTTATGCCAAAATGAGTTACAATAGAAACAACAACTATGAAAGCATCCTTTATTTCTTGATCTATGCAATTCTTCAATAACTAGATCCCTTTATTTTAGGTAATTATCATCATCCATGGTAAATACCATGAGCACTTGCAGATCTTGATGAAAATATTCTTCTTCATTTGATAATCCATCATTATATTCATTTGTATAATAACTCCTTCCTTTTTCAAATTGCTTCCCTTTATCATGATTTTCTTTATAAGGACATTTATCAACATAATGGCCAACTCTACCACAAGAAAAACACTTGAAGGGAATATTACCTCTGAATCTTCAAGTACCTAGTTGAAGTCTTCTGACAAAATTTTATTCTTCTTCTTTTTATATGTAGCTTTATTCCTTGAGAACCTCCTTTTCTTTTCCTTTTGCAAAGGTCTTGAAAGAAGCTTCTCTCACTTGTGAGGGACCTCCTCTTCTCATTTCAAAAGCAGTCAGGATACTATGCAATTGAATAATAATAAGAGTTTTTAGATACTACTTTTATTCAATAGCTAACACTTTTGACTCGAAATTTGGACTTAGAGATCTCAATATATTTTCTAATAAAGTTGAGTCTTTTATATCTTGACCCATATTCCTCATATAATTAAAAATCTCATCTAATCTTCGGAATACATTTACAATACTTTCATCATCATGCATTCTGAAATTTTCATATTGCATTCTAAGAGTTTTAAGTTTGGCACTTTTTACCTTTTCATCACCTTCATAGCTCTGAATGATCTTGTCCCATATTTCCTTTGCTGAATTTAGCCGCATAAGTTTGACAAATTCTATTTCTGACAGACTCCATAATAAAGCATTTAACAATTTTGATTTGGTTTCATATCTCTTCCTTTCTACTGCATCTATAGGAACACTTGATAGATATTGGTAACCTCCTTCCATGATTCCCCATACATCTGCTCCAAGACTTTGCAAATAAGCTCTTGTTTGTATCTTATAAAATAATAGATTACTTCCATTGAACACTGGTGCCTTGATAGAAAATACTCCTTCATGACTTCCCATTGCGACAAATCTCCTTCAAGTGATCGAGCTTCTTCCGAAGGACCTATTCTTATCCCAAATTTTGGGAAAAATACTGAGAGGGGGGACAAAGTGGTATTTATAACTTACTATAAAATGTTTACTATTCCTTATTGATTTCTATACACAAATTTAATGAACCAAACTAGTGTATCCATGTGGATATCTTTAATTATACTTTTGTATGCCCAGAGATATTACTAAGCAGATAAATCTTTACTTAGATCACCGCATCATTCATTCATCGGATATTTAGTAAGTAGGAAGCATGTGAAGTAAGAACAGAATTAATAATCACACATAAGAAACACACATGAACACCAAGATTTAAGGTGGAAACCCAAGTCGAGAGAAAACCACCACTACTATCGTATCTGTCTTCAATATTTATTATAAATAAAAATGCTTACAATATTGTACTGGCGCACACTCATACTAGCACGTAGGCACCCACTAGAAGAAGGATGCAACCTTCTCTCGTTCTCCAACTTCTACTGGAAGGGAGTTGCAACCCCCTGATCTCATTTACCAGCTACCATTGGAAGTGAGCTATGAACCCCTACTTCTCATTTACCAACCACTTCTATAAGGGAGCTAGTACCCCCTCATCTCGTTTACCAGCAACCACTAGAAGGGAGCTAGGACCCCCTTATTGAAGGCTTTGACCCTCAGCACCACCACAGACCATGTTTCATAAATTTTCACATTGTATCCAACATCTTCAACACAAAATTATTTGCAAACCCCTTTTCATCAGATTTCTAGACTCAACCCACTCCACACTTGTAAGCTCAAAGAACATACATTAAACTAAAACTCATAACAGTATCAAATACATCACTTAATCATCAATCAAATAACCAACCAATGATATTCAATTATAATCAACGAGTAGCATAAGTAGTATTTAAACAAATCAGATCTGTATGAAGACATCCTTGACAGACAATAGTAATACAACAAAACTGATCAGAAATTTCCTTCCACATACTTCTGCAAAAACCTAGATTTTATACGTGCTTTTGTTAAATCGAACCTTCGTATATACGTTCTTTTAAAGAGACGGACCTGTGTATATATCTACAAACATTTTAGGACTGTGTAACTCTTTAGATCAAATAATCAACTCAGATATTACCCTTCACTTCAACAAACATTCGTTAGATCACAAATCTCAACATTTCATAAATAGATCACACAAATACATATTCATTTCATGTCTAGAGATCCTCATCCATCATTGTATCCATAGGTGCATCATTATTTCAGATCTATCAACAAACTATAACCCATTCCATGCAGATATAGTTCAGAGTGAATTATTCATTCAATACCCATTCATATGCACACTTTTTGTACTATGATATTCTTATCCTTATATAGTTTTAACATTTCCTAATACCATGAGCCAAAACCACACAAGTGATGATGGTATTCTTGGAGGGAATCAACTAGACGACACAAAACTCAATATTGTGAGCTAATACCATGGTAAGGACTGTTGGTATTATAAAGTGAGTGCGTAAGTACATACGTGACTTGGATTCTTCATACCCATGTGTATACATGACTTATATTCATCAAAACTATGTATATAGTAATTCTAGATGTATACACGGGTTTCCTTCATCAAACATGCGGGCCCACTCTGGTTGCCTTCATCAAATAGTTTTCCATCAAGGAAAACTTCATCAAGTAGGTTGCCATCAAGGACAACATATTACATCATAATGCCAACATTTATAAGTTGCAGATATAAGGATACCATTTTGAGATCATGATGTGAAGATATCCTAAGCTTGAATATTTCTAGTGAATGAAATAAGAGGTAGTGGTGGTACTAGTGTGAGAAATAAAGACCATCCTCCTTTATGAATTCCCCCTTATATGTATACCTGATTTAATGAATTGAGTTCTAGGTGTGAAGACTATCTTCAGCAAGCTACAATGATCCATCTAAGTGTTTTTATGTTAGTTCTCTACCATACTTGGCAAGAGATGGTTCAAAATGATTACAAGTGATCCACCAAATATATATCATGGAGAATTATGAACTCAAAATGGCTATGATACATACTAATTGATGCATCATGGATCTGATTTATGATTTATGGTCGCTTATCTTGTTTTTCTAGCTGATTGGATTGTTTCCTTAAGGACTTCATGCTAGTAAACTTCATTGTGGACCAATAAAATAAATATGTTCAGAATAATAAATTCCTTTCCTATAGGTTGTCATATCAGCGGACCTACCGATGGCATGATCAAAGCACCAATAAAGAAAAATAAAAGAAAACTCTTTTAATCTTAATGACTTCTTTCCATTTCTAAGATAACTAGGACAACCTTGAAATATTTTTGAGGAATTTCTACGATGATGCTAAATTGGTCTTGCAAGGCCTGTCAATGGAAAATTTTATATCTTTATTTCAAAAATGGAAATTTAGGGTGATTAAATTATCTTCTATAAAGTGCAAAGGACCTGTCACCAGAATGCAAACAATTGTTTTCCTACACTGTTTATCAGAATTTATGGATAGACTCTTAGCGAGACTCCTTAAACATTTATGATGTAAGAAAATGATTGAAGGGATCTTCCAATTTATCACCATACCTAGCATATTCATGATAATATTGGATGATATTTATGGCATTAATGATATGGAAAGAGTGCTCTCATAATGGCATCAAATTCAACATCTAAATAGATCTATCTAGGCTTGTACGACAATTCAACTCATCTCAAGGTGGTATAGAATTACCTTCAACTAATCCAAAGAAATGTATTTCTATTTTCTTTCATCATCTGAGTGAACGCCAATTATTTATTCCCTACTAATCTAAATTTATTAACTATCTGAGTAAAATCACTAACTTCTACAATTTACCATAGTCAAACTGTATAAGTCGCCTATGAGGAAAGAACAACTACCTTCGCACAATAACAACTTTAATAGGTTCTATAAGCACACAGAGCTCTTTACTAGCATTATATTATAGTATTCAATAGCTTAGAGCAAATTATTCTGAATTAATACACCACAAAATTGGTAGACGTGCTCCTGTAGCTTGAATTACAAAGAGAAAAAAATTAATTAAGTTCAACAACCTTTGACACCGCTATGAATGTAATAAAAGAAGATCAATAAGTCGCGATCAGGACTCCAGATAACATCCTATTCATCCATTGTATGAAGATAAGTATATTTATGATACAAAATGCCTTGAAATATGATTGATTATAGAGTGGTGGTCTCACTCTGAAGACAAAAGATTCATAGTTGCATAAAAAAAGACACTAGAAATCTTTATTTGTGTAAACAAGGCCTCTTGTCTTGCATATTTTTAGTTGAATGCATTAAAATCATGGACAAATGTGTTAACCTTTTCAATATTAGAAAAAAAGGTTGTAATTTAATTCATGCTTGATAACTATCTAACTTATCCAAAAAAAATTATGTGTCTGTTATGTATCTAGACTCGACCTACATTTCTTGTTTATGGTATAACATTTTTGGATTAGTTTGTTTTGGTGCTTATCCTTTTGTTTATAACACCTCATATTTGGTTTTCTTGGATAGGGGACAGAGTTTGGATCAATAAACCTAAATGAAAACTTGTCAGAAGAATCAACAAGGTTTTGTGTTGAAGATATTTTAAATTATATGTTATCAATACAATTGTTAGGACCTCTTGGTGATACAACTAAATACATGCTAAATTTTCTCTTAAAATAGGCCCAAATTTTGCTAATTTTTGTTATATGGATGTCCATCTGTATAGTATCAATAACAAGTAATATGCAAACTTGGACACGTTATGCAAATGAGATCAAAATAGTGATAAAAAAACATAATACCATTGCGTATATCAAGCCATATATTCCATGTGTATTTGAAACAATGCTTAGATGACTTGTGGAAGTGCTTGTCACATCATTAGAGATTATTCATTATCAAAATAAAAAGTACTAGTAAAATGGAGAATCAAAGATAGGAAGAATGTGGGAGATGTCATTTATGATATTTCTCTTATGAGTTTGGGATTCTTTCCTGTTCTTTGCAGTTGTGTTGAAAAATAATGTTGCAAACCTATATTTAGTTGTAATTGATATGATCTTAAAAGTTTTCCTGGCATATAATACATGGATTCCTATTTTTGAAAATCATTTTCCTACACAATGTGTAATTAGTCAGCTTTTATATGATAGTTGGAGAGATTCAACTCTTGTAATCCTGAATTTATGTTTATATTTAGCATGTGTTAGAGGAGGTGATGATATATTGCAGTCTCCTAGGATTTTTTCAAGCTTGTCAACATTTAGTCACGTCCTACGAGATGAAATTTCATAAGGCTTTAGAGATATAGAGGGTCCATTCTCTATGTGGCATAAAGATAGACAGTGTGATGGGTTTTGGGGTTTAGGGCTAGCAGTTGTAACAATGAAGGTGAATTATATTGGGGAAAACACTGATGGTATTTCAATTATAGACAATGCAATGGAATATTTTTAAACCTTAAAAGGATTATATCTTGTGTCAGTTGTATTCCCCTGACCTTCCTATCGATGCAATTGGTGGGAAAATAACATAACATAAAATACCCTAGACCTCTCTTGTTGCATTACAAGAAAAAGAGCATGTCGTTACTCTTATGTGACATCTTGAAAAGAACTGGGTGACATGAATACATTTTATGCAAGGCGTATATTTAAAACTCAGGGAAAATATTATATGTCTATTAGCTTTTATCTTTGGAGAAGGTCTTATATATACTCAAGATAATAATAGGGAAAATATGCTCTTGCGATGCCCTCCCATTCAAAAGGGAAATATAGCTACACATGAAAAGCCTTAAACAACAAATATGGATGGTTTGGTGTTTCAACTTTCAACAAGGGGATCTATGGCTAAAAGAAAATGGTGGATAACATTATAAAAAATTTCACTTGATTTTGGAAAAAACATTGTTTCATTGTCCTTGGTAAGGGGTGATGCTAAATCAGAAAATATTATTGCTTCCTTTGCGAAATACACAGGTTTGTTTTCCTTACAAGTTTTCATAATAAATTTTCTAATTTTGAATTTTTTATGAAGGCAAGAAAAAGAAATAATTGAAAGAGTAGAGGAAGCTTGAAATATCGGTCTAGTTCATTTCATAAAGCTTCCAGTGTCTGAATATAACACATACCCAGTAGGAATGTGTATTTAAATATGAATGTCATTGGTTTGATGTATTGTTTCTTGGGTCCAGAGGTGTGGCCAAGTATAAGTGAGGTTTTCCTTTGCCATGGAAAGTACATGTTTCACACCTTCAAAATATTCCAAATTATTGTTTTTAAATCCAGGTCACCCCAATGATGAAAATTCAAATTTTCATGCTGACTTGCACTCATATATGGTAGATCCTATTGTAAAATATTTTGGTACACCGAAAATTGGTATTTTTAGTGAAAAATTGTCGATTTATCAATAAGATAAATGCTAAGAGATATATTTATATGCTTTTGAATGGTTAATTATTTTTATATATAATAATTTTAATTTAAAATATATTATTTTTATGGAAATATGTATTTTAAATTAAAATTATATTATAGAAAATTTAAATTTGAGCCTAATTAAAAGAAAAAATTCATAAGAAGCCCAAATATCATAGTCAAATTAGCATATCAAAGTTAAAATATCTTGGGAAAGTCAAAGTTAGTGGATAGGATAATGTTTGGGAAGTGTTGAATGGTCAAGATTGTAAAAAGAAAATCAACGACACATATCAAATTTCGGACCCCCTCAAGCTTTTTGACATTTAATGGAGGAGGGGGTCCGAAATTAGTTGTTTTTCAAAACAAATTTTGAGCACATGGCAGAAATTGGAGCAGTTGGCACCCCGCATCTAATAAAATACTTACCATTATGGACCCCCTATGAAATCCATCAGTGGTTTCAAGGTTGAGTTTATCTGTGGTTGTCAGCGTCGGTCTAGGTGATAATACCTTACACATACTCTGTAAATATTTTTCCAAATGCTGGATGAATCATCAAATTTGGAGGGTATGAGGGAATTCTACAGGAGAGAGTCGTTGGGTGCATGGTGAAATCATTTCCTCAGATAGGCCATCATTCTTTAAATCAGTATCTGAGGATTTTCTTGTAAAATGCCACGGTACCACGACTTGCTTGGAACTTGTGTATACATTTTCGTTTTCAGCTGATATTTTGATCTCTGTATAAGTTGAGATCGACTATGTGGGAGTATTTTTTAGTAGCGGCTTCTAGGGTTCAAAATTTTTGTTAACTTGTTTCACAAATTCTGTTATATCTCTCTTTTAGAGTGAGGAATAACCAGATATGCATGAATGCTAGATTTCACCAAAAAACTAAAAACGCATCATTTTAAGTAGGTGATTTTCGGGCTCATTTGTGGGTAAACGAAGATGGTGGAAAGGATATTATATTAGAGGGTGATTCATGCAATGCCAATTTAGAATATTTTCTCACCTCTATAAAGAGAAGTCAGAATAAACAAGTAGCTCCTACGCTTGACAGATTGAAAATTAAATTAAAATAGATGAGATTAGAATTAGGCAAAGAAGATGGTAATCTTGCTAAGAAAAATTAAGCCTAGGTCTAGGTTGATACCACTATAAATATTTAGATCTTATTACCATGTAGACGACATGATCATGTTCAGAAGTGGCTTTGCAGCAACATTGCAGAATTTTCTGGCAATAATATACAAAAGTTGCAATTGGAGGCAATTTTAGACCTAGCAGAAATCAAATAGGGGCTTTATGTGTATGGTTATAAATGTTTTTTAGTTTTTGGAAATGTGTTCTAGAGAAAGGCCATTGGAGGAATGTCAAAATTTTGTAGTTTTAACCAACCCATCAATCATTTTGGTTTATATAATACGGCACATGGGAATATAAGTAGTGTCCAATTTGCATCAGATCAAAAATAGTTTGATCTTTGTAATTACCTTTGTAGGTCAGAAGAGAATAATGAAACTGATGCTAATTCCATGAGGTTTTACTGCAAAAATAAATTAAGGCATCCTCTATAGGTCACATAACTGCAGATGGTCATGTTTTCTACTTCGATCATTCCAAGAACAAATCACATCATGTGGTTTTCCAGTCCTAATATAAAACCAACCGTGGTGAGATTTATATCTAGCCACAATTGTGGGCTATCCCCTGGATTTTGTAAATAGACTGTATATGATAGAACCAGGGATGATTTTCCATGCAATCATATTTGGAACAAATCCTACAGTTTTGATGAAGTGCACCTAGCACGAAGCTTTGAGAATTTAGCAACTAGTTTGAAGCCTAATGTTGCAATTTTAATCTGATGATGGTTCTTCTTAGTTTTAAGTTGTCAAAATTTTGTTTGTTGCCCCAATTATGTGGAAACTAGACATGATGGAATATATTTTGAATAGAATACTCTTAAAAGTATTATTTCATATGGTTTTGAAATACGGATACACAAGAAATATTCAAATATTTTAGGGAGCTTAGGGACTTCACTGGGTAACTAATTTTTTAGCAGGTCAAACAGTGACGAAATAAAGGGGTAGAGGTTGAGATTTTATGTGCTCAAAATCAGCAACAACATTCAGTGGCAGATATTTATTGGCATCCAAAGGACCATAGCTCACAGTCTAATGAACACATGGCAGACTCAGATTCTAAAGATGATTCTAAACACTCCATCAATACCTACAACTTAACACATGTTGCAAAACAATTCCTAATTCTAAGGCAGAGAATTTGTAAACAGTTCCAAATTTCTTGCAGACTATTAGGAGATTGTTTTATTTTTAGTATACTATTCAAGATTTTAATCCTAAAAGTTTGTAACAGTTTAGTTTTTTGTATTTATATATATTTAATGAATTCTAATAAGAAAGGGTGGGATTTTTATGCGAAGACATTTCAGTTTTGTAGAACTCTTCTCTAGAAATCCTAATTGAAGTATTTCAAGCTAGTTTTGAAATAATTTGTGTTTCTTCTATATTTTTCCAGTATTTTCATATTCTATTTCTACACATGTTCAGAGTTGCATAGAAGAGCTGGGTAGGAATATATTGAGTTTCAATCTCATTGAAATCCCCTCCAAATTTATAATTTTTTAAAGAGATTAGTATATCAGACTTTTTGTTTGAGTTATCTCCTCTTTGAACTGGTTATTGTTATCCACTTCTATCTTCACCTAAATGTGTTTTTTTTGTATGTAGAACCATTCTACATGCATCAAATTCTGCATGATTTATTAAGTATTCTATTTGCATCTTTAATTATGAGGAACCTACTTACGTTCTTCTTTAAAATTATTTAAAAATATAAGTTCTTATGTCAGGCTGGAAGCTGACACTTTAAGAAAGGACTCTGCAAGGGAAGGCTTTAATCATGATTAGGGATTGTCATTGATTTCCAACCACCCCAAATTAAAACCAAAAATCTGGCCATTGTGCTCCAAAGGCTATTGTTCAGTGACAGGTGAACAATGTTAAACAAATCCTTGTAACGACTGAGGGATCCACCTCTGGTTCAAGGGCCAACTTGAACCCAAAGGCTGGTTGAGTTGGTTTCGTGGCATAGTTCTTGTAGCCAAAGAATGCCTACTGGGAACAGGGACAACATTTGGAACCATTTCCAGGGAGTGAAGTAACAAAAATATCTTTCTCTATAGAATGATAAAGATGATATCTATTCCTTGGTGGTGAACAAGGAGTGGGCATTTGTATTGGTTGCATTATTTTCACCTAGCAACTCCACTTTGTAAAATGACGATTCGAATGGATTATCAATCCCATTATTTCAATATTTCAACCATCTTTACTTCTATGCAAGGTTCATTGATACTTGTATTCAGCAGTATATGTATCCTCCTCTTAGCCATGGTCGGAAATCTAAAATGTTAGCAAAGGATGCTACTTATAAAGTACACCTATGAGTATAATTTTTCCATGGAATTTCATGTTCATATTGTATATATTCTTCATATTTTCAGCTACTGTGAATGTGGTTTGTCATTAAATCCATTCCGCACTTGGTCAAATTGGAAAACATATTACACCTAACAGTGAAATTTTTTCCATTTCAGTTAGATAGAAATGTGGGGATTGAATAGATATTCATAGTTTCACTATGTAGTAGATGAACGCATTCATTTTTTATGAATGGTGTGATAGATCAGCTTATATTTTTAGTCTATAATTTTTAAGTTTACAGATTTTAGTATGAAAGTGTATCTGAAATAGTGCAGGAATATGGTTGCATTTCATAGTTGGAGGTTTTAGTGTGCAGTTGCAGGGTATTCAAATGACAGAGTTGATCCGTGGGGATTAGTTATATTTCTACATAAGATGGAAGATCATTGGTTTATGGTTTAATGGTATGGCTCCATGCCCAACACTAAAGGAAACTGGTCTACTAGTTCTCTGCATCCCACAGGGGGAAGCAGTCCCCACTGGAGCCGATCTTGTAACGTATTTTGGCACATCAAAAATTGTTAATTTTCAGTGAGAAATTGTCCATTTATCACTAATATAAATGCTAAGAGATATATTTATTATGCTTTTGAATGGTTTATTATTTTATATGTAATAATTTTAATTTAAAATATATTATTTTTATAAAAATATAATTATATATTTTTATGGAAATATGTATTTTAAATTAAAATAATATTATAAAAAAATTAAGTTTGAGCCTAGGTAAAAGAAAAAATTCATAAGAAGCCAAAATCTCAGAGTCAAATTAGCATATCAAAATTAAAATATCTTGGGAAAATAAAAGTTAGTGCATGGGATAACGTTCAGACAGTTTTGACCGACCAAGATGGTCAAAACAAAATCAAAGACACATATCAAATTTCAGACCCCCTCAAGCTTTTCGAAATTTAATGGAGGGGGGTCAGAAATTAGTTGTTTTTCAAAAAATATTTTGAGCACATGGTAGAAATTGGAGTAGTTTGCACCCTCCAACTACAAAATTGCTTATCATTATGGACCCCCTCTGAAATTTGCCAATAGTTTCAATGTTCGGTTTGTCTATGGCTGTCATTGTCGGTGTAGGTGATAATACCTCACGCATACTCTATAAATATGTTTCCAAATGTTGGCTAAATCATGAAATTTGGAGGTTGTGAGGGCATTGTATAGGATGGGTCATCATGGTTTAAATTAGTAACTGAGGATTTTCTTGTAAAATTCTAGGGTGCCACAACTTTCTTGGAACTTGTGTATACATTTTAGTTTTCAGCTTATATTTTGATCTCTATAGACGCAAATATCGATTGTGTGGGAGATTGTTTTAATAGTTTCTCCTGGGGTTCAATATTTTTTAACTTTTTTCATCAATTCTGTTGTATCTCTATGTTCATGTGAGGAATAACCAAATACTTAGCTATATTTTACTAGAAAAAAAAAATGCAACATTTTCAGTAGGTGATTTTTGGGCTCATTTTGTGGGAAAATGAAGATGTATTTCTCAATTTCGAGACCTGGGTTTTTTGTAGGATGGCTCTATTTTATTTTGGTGTGAAATGTTTTGCGAAAATTGTGAGCCAATAGAGATATTTTACTAGTTTACTATAAGGCATATGTTCAGTTCCATTTTTCGCAGAACACCTAGGAACAATTTTTTCTTACAGAGATATGCCAACTTCTTGGACTTAAAAATAAGAGGAATTATTATCGACTCCCTAATATTGTCTTTAGAATATATTTGCACCAACATGAAGAAAGTCACAGGATATCATTTCTTTATTGTGTCTGGACACAAAGAAATCTTAATTCTTATAGTAACAATGGTCCATGCAACAATCAATAACTTGCACGAAGAGAAGTGGGTACTTCTGAACTTGTTTCGCACGGTGGAAAGGATCTTATATTAGATGATGATTCATGCAATGCCAATTCATAAGCCTTTCTCACATCTATAAAGAGAAGTAAGAATAAATGAGTACTCATCAGCTTGATAGGTTGAAAATTAAAATAAAACAGATGGGATCATAATTAGGAAAAGAATATTGTAACCTCTTTGAGAACAATCGAGCCTTGCATTTGGATGATACCAATATAAAATAGTTATATCCTTACCATGTAGATGGCATGAATGTTTTCACAAGTGGATTTGCAGCAAAATTTTCTGGCAATAATATACAAAAGTTGAAATTGGAGGAAATTTTAGACCTAGCAGAAATGAAACAAGGGCTTTATGTGTATGGTTGTAAATGTTTTGTATTTTATGGCAATGTGTTATAGAGAAAGGGCATTGGAGGAATGCCAAAATTTTGTACTTTTCAACAACCCATCAATCATTCTTGTTTATATAATACAGTTCATGGGAATATAAGTACTGTCCAATTTTCATGAGATCAAAAATAGTTTGATCTCTGTAATTACCTTTGTAGGTAAGAACATCGTAATGAAAGTGATGCTATTTCCATGAGGATTTACAGCAAAAATAAATTAAGGTGTCATCTACAGGTGACATAACTATAGATGGTCATGTTTTTTACTTCGATCATTCCAAGAACAAATCACATCATGTGGTTTTCCAGTCCTAATATAAAACCAACCATGGAAAGATTTACATCTAGACACAGTTGTAGGCTATCCCCTAGATTTTGTAAATAGACTGAATATGATAGAACCAGGAATGATTTTCCATACAATCTTATTTGGAACAAATCCTACAGTTTTGATGAAGTTCACCTAGCATGAAGATTTGAGAATTTAGGAACTATTTTGAAGCCTAATGTTGTAGTCTCAATTTGATGATGGTTCTTCTCAGTTTTAAGTTGTTAATTTTTTTTTTCCTATTGTCTCAATTATGCAGAAACTAGACACAATGCAATATATTTTGAATAGAATACTCTTCAAAGTAATATTGCAGATGGTTTTGAAATATGCATACATAGGAAATATTCAACTATTTTAGGGATCTTAGGGTCTTCATCGGGTAACTAATTTTTGAGTCAAACAATGACCAAATAAAGGGGCAGAGGTTGAGATTATTTATGCTCAAAATCCGCTACAACGTTTAGTGGGAGATATTTTATTGGCATCCAAAGGACCATAGTTGGAAGTCTAACGAACACTTGGAAGCCATAGATTTTGAAGATGATTTTAGACACTCCAGCAATACCTACAACTTGATACACCTTGCAACAAATTTTTAGATTCTAAGGCAAAGAATTTGTAAACAGTTCCAAATTTCTTGCAAACTATTAGGAGATTGTTTTATTTTTACTATACTATTCAGGATTTTAATTATGAAAGCTTGTAACATTTTAGTTGTTTGTATTTTTATATATTTGATGAATTGTAATAATAAAGGGTGGGCTTTTGATGCCAAGACCTTTCAGTTTTGTAAAAAATTTATCCAAAAAGCGTAATTGAAGTATTTCAAGTTCTGGTTTTGACATAATTTGTGTTTCTTGTATGTTTTTCTAGTATTTTCATACTCTATTTTTGCACATGTTCAGAGTTTCATAGAAGATATGGGTACGAATATATTGAGTTTCAATCTCTCTGAAATCCCCTGGAAATCTATAATTTTTTAAATATATTAGTATATCGGAATTTTTGTTTGAGTTAGCTCCTCATTAAACTGGTTATTATTAGCCACTTTTATCTTCTCATGAATGTGCTTTGTTTGGCTTTAAAACATTTCTACATGCATCCAATTTTGCATGATTTATTAAGTATTATGTTTGACTCCTTAATTATCAAGAACCTCCTTACATTCTTCTTTCAAATTCTTTAAAAGGATAAGTTCTTCTGTCAGGCTGCTGACACTTTAAGATAGGAATCTGCAATGGAAGTCTTTAATCATGATTAGGGATTTTCATTGATTGCTAACCACCCCCAATTAAAACCACAAATATGGCCATTGTGCTTCAAAGGCTCTTGTTTGGTGACATGTGAAAATTTTTAAACAAGGCCTCATAGCAACTCAGGGAGCCCCCTCTGGTGCAAGGGCTAGCTTTAACCTAAAGGTTGGTTGAGTTGGTTTCCTCACGTATTTTTTGCAGCCAAGGACTACCTACGGGAAACAGGGACAACAGATCCTTTGATGTATAGACAATTGATTAGATATTTGATGTAACATAAAAGATGATGTATGTTTCATAGTGAACACCTTGATCTGGTTCATAGTTTAGCTAAGGCATATTCCTTGGGTAGTTTAAAAACATGTTCTTTGATATTTTAATGGTACAGTACAATATGTTTTGAAATAAGCAAAAGATGGTGAGTTGATGCAACATGGATTCATTGATTTTTATTGGGTAGGATATGCAAGTGATAGGAAGAGTACTTTAGGTTGTTGCTTCTATTTTGGTTTAGAAACAATTTTATGGTTGACTAGGAAGCAGGGTTGAGAGCGTTAGAGTTTAGAAGAGAGAGAGTACATTGCAATCAACACTACTAGTTGTAAAGCCATATATGGCTTCACAATTTACTGCAGCACTAACATGTGAGATGTTGGAGCCCACTTGGGTCATTTGTGACAATTAAAATCATGTCGAGCTTTATGATAATCGAATATTTCATGATCCCTCCACGCTCACTAAAATTAGCTACTATTTTTTACGAACATGGTTTTGAAGGGAGAAGTTGGTCTAGAGTATATTCAGACAAGTCTCAAATATCTTGACTAAGCCCTTGGCCAAGGGAATTTCAAGATATTCATGGGGAGACTATGATGGGTGGAGAAAATTTTCCTCAATTAGAGATAGTATTAAAATATTGTACCATGGATAGTCTTCTACAATATGGTTACACATATGTCACTCATGGGCACATGTGTGAATAAGATATGAGTGCTTTAGTTGCAGAATTTCGATAGGATAGTGAGGGGCACACTTCGTCTTTCCAAATTCAATAGTATGGCACTTTAATTATGAGGGAGTGATCAATATTATAGATTGGTTTGTTTCTCTTCTCTTAACAATGTATTCTCAACAATTTTCATGTGTTTTCCAAGTAAAAGAGGGTGGATGCACTTTGCACGTGTTAGTTTTAAATTCATTTAAGTAGTTTGATCATTTTTAACTAGTATGAAGTGTAGTTAAGAAGGGTGTATGTAGTCTAGTGGTAAGGTATAGAACTCATGGAGATTTTATCTCTTCCTTGGATCACACTAATTAAAGCATGTCAATCATGCAAATATATGATACAGATCACAAGAGGCTGCAAAAGAACTAGGATTTACGTCTGTTTTTATAATCTAAAGAAGGGAGGTGTATGCGGCTTATTCATTCAGTTTAGCAGAGAGTAAGTAGTTAGTGCTTTGGTATTAGTAGATTTCATTTCAGGATTAATGAGAAAAAAATAACATGTTTTGACAATCCATTTAGTGAGTTGTTTTTCCATATTTATACAATATGTATTTGTAGATTATAGAATAATTAGAGTTGAAGGGTGAATCGATTTCAATTTTCAACTATCTAGCTTTTTGTGAATTCTTAAGTGTAGACTCTACTTACCATGGTCTAAAAAATCTAACATGTTTTTGGGATGTGTTAATTTATGAATGAAAACCTAGTTACTAGCCTCCAATCCCATGATAAACACTTTAACATCAACTTTGATGTGGGTTAAGCTTCCCAACCCCAGTTTGAATTTTTAGGAACTTGAGCCTTTGGTTTTCATTTTGAAATGCTTCAGGGAAGCTTCATTATTATTCCCATGAAACTCCTAAAATACATATTACAAAATATGGTACATTTTGTATTGAATTAGGTTTTGCAGTTGGTCTTCCTAAAGAAATGTGGATTGACGCTTCATGAGGTTTGGAAGTAATTATTAGGATACAAATAGGTTGCTTGTAGATGAAGATCACGTTTTCCTTATGGGCACTTGAAGGCTGGATATCCAAATTTGTGTTTAATACTTTCAAGGATCACCAAAACCTCATGGATGAAAGAGAAGAAAGAAGAAAAAGCATAGGCCTACTTGGTGCTGCAGTGTTGTGAAACATCACAAAGCTAGTGGAGGTTGTGAAATCCACCAAGGATGTCAACCCTAAAGAGAAAAAACAAATTCCTAGCAAGAGGAACCTTACAGAGGAAGAACTAACATTGGTACCATTAAGCAGGATTTGCTAGTCTTTGCTAATGGTATCCCTCCTCAAGACAATCAACATGGGGAATAGATGGATCATATGGAAAATGAAAGGAAACCAAGTCTTTTTGGAAATTTGAATTGTGTAAGGAAACCAAGTTCATCAGGACCAATCCACTTGGAATTTCACATATAAAGGTTGGATTGGAAGGAAAATAAATAAAGAGAATGGAAAGAATCCTATATTAGATACATGATTCTTCAGTTAAATATAAAGTGAATAGTTCCTTTTGTTGGCTCTTAATATATTTTGGTTGTTCTCATGGATAGTAGGTTTTTTTTCGCTGTAAATAAGATTATGATGGCATGCTCATTTTTTTCATCTCCTTTGTATAACGGCTATGTACTAAATGTATTGCTTTATGCAGGATGGATAATACAAGCATACTTTTTCTCATAAAAAAAATGTACGAATGACTTTCTCCATCCAGTGAGCTTTAACCTTTGTGATATCATTTTCTCTGTTGGTTTCCATTTTTTCACCGAATGCCCGAGTGGAAGCCTTATTTCCATTACTAAATATCAAAATGTTATTTGTAATGCTAGAAATTAACCAGGCCCTCCAATTTCAATGATAATTTCTTTCTTTGCCATCGGTGTACTTATCCCTTGCATTTCACAAACAATTTTAAGGTCCAAGGAGATTGTTTGAAACTTCATCACTCAATAAATAGCTACTATATTGAATAATCTATGTCAACATATTGATAGTGGTATATATCACAGTATTGTGACCAACTCTCAGTCTCTGCACAACATTTTTTTTGTTCGCTTCACATTCTGAATTATAGCTATTTCTAATTAATTCCCTGATACACACTAAAACATTGGCTCATTGACCTCCAGCATCTCATGCACCAACAAAATTCACTTTGAATTTGTAGACTGGAAGCCGAGAATATATAGTGGCACTAAAGAGAATTCACTTCCTCACATAAAGGAGTCCCTTTCATTTTACTGAAAACTTGGTGCATTATCATGAGTTGTACTCATATTTTCCAGAGTAACTTAATGTATCTCCCACTTGGATGTATCCAATTAATACAGATATGTTCCCTAATTCATAAATTCTCTAGCCAACTCCAGGATATACACAGTAACATAATATTTTCTAATATCATTATGATAAAAGGTTTTCCAAACATTCCACTATCTGATAACATAAATTATACAACCTCCTTTCCTGCCAGTTATTTATTAGACTTGGAAGTAGATGGGCAGATATGTGAAGATAGGTTACACTTTTGTGAGAATCGAGGGCAGAAATTTTTTTTCGGAAATAGTTCGGTCGAACCTTTTATAAAGTTTGGCCAAACTATTTGATAGTTCGGCCGAACATTCTGAGAAAGTTCGGCCGAACTCATGCTTCCATTTAGATTGACGGCACACTGACAGCGTGGGCAAACAAAATTTTTGCCGGAGATGGGAAAACCGGCAACAAAAGTTCGGCTGAACTTTGAGTTCGGCCTAACTTTTACTCTTAAAATAGTTTGGTTGAACTAGTTCTTATAAATATATCGCCCGCAAAGTTTATTTGTTTACCGCGTTTTTCTATATCTGTTTGTTCACGCATTTTTCGGTCTTTGCTGCTGCTGGTCTGGGGCTGCTTCCATCCGCGTTGTTGGTCTGTGGTGACTTCAAGCGAGCAAACTACCACGTATTTGTCCTGATCCTCCTCTGTTTTTCACAAGGGGAAAATTCGTAATGCAATGTGTTCTGTGTTAGCAAAGGTCCCGACATTTAACACTTCTTAATTCAATCTAGTCGGACTTCATATTATAGGTTTCGCATTCAGTCTTCAATTTTACTTTTTGATGTGTGTCTAGTCGAATATGATACCATCAACCGTTTCCTTTAATGTGATTTTTTTTGGACTGGTTTTATAAGTAAGCCATTCTCATCCAACCAGGTTTCTATATTCTATATTATATGATTCTTTTGTAACATATAAATTTGAATAAACACCAAATTATTAGTATATAGATGATTATTTTTCAATATGAAAATTTGAATGAGATCAAATTAGTAGAATGCAGATTTTTGCAGCCCAGCATATTCTTTGTCTGAATTTTTTGTAGCATAGTTTTGTGCCCCAATGTTTCTTAGGCAGGTGAAATTTCGGTCAAAGTGAAAACTATAGGCGGATCACTTCCTTTAGCCTCCTGGTTGGCCAAACCGGTTTTGAAGGGCCCATAACCTAGCTAACAACTCCCAGCATTACATCTATCTACTCCCTTCCCCACCGCACGGCGAGCGGGTCACTCGATGCCTTCCTTATTAGGCAGGTCAATCTACGAATGGAGGTACAACTGCGCCTTCCTTTCATACCCGTAGTAAATCTACTTATGAAAAGAAGATATCCTGGATCTCTGAAACCCATCTTCCGACACTATTCTTTTCAGACTGATATGGACTACGTGAGACTGACCAACTGATAGATGAGACTGAACCATACCGAACCAGGGAAAGGCCAAAAACCATATAGAAAGGGAGTAAAACTTTGTGCCCCAATGTTTTTGTAATAATTTTGATTTTGAATGTAAGAGTTTTATTTTATTTTGATTTTTCAGTATAAGAATTTTGGAGCCCATGTTTTTATTAAACTTATCCCTACTGTCAGAGTGAGAGAGTCCACTTAAATTGCAAATTTATACTGATTTTTATACAATTAGATTAATTTATTAGGTATTGGAGCGTTGCTAGAGATTTTATTTCTAATTTTTGTAGAACTTATAAAATACAAATTATTTAAAAAGTACTTTCAATCTTTAGATCTTAGCCAACCTTGTAATAAAATCAATAATTACTAGCTTCGTTTTCTTCCCCACTCCCAGTTGTGTTGTTAATTACTTGCAATGTAACATAGCCCAATTTTGGTAATTTGACATGCCAGGTAATCATATATGAACCCTACTGTTATTATTTGCTGATATTAAGAAGTGTTGGGAAATAAAGAGAACCTTTGATGGGTGGAAAGTTCATTGAAAATATTGATCTACAAAATTTCTCTGTGAAATACATACATCATACAATAATATATGAATATATGTTTATTCATGTATAGTGAAACAAGTCAGATTGAGTAGCTCTTTTCAATTGTATGAGTATTATTTCCATATTGAATATTGATGTCGTTAAAAAATATTGAATTCTATTGCTACAATGTTGAAACAAAATTGCTTGGCTGAGTTAGCCATGAAATCTGTGCTCTTATACCTTCTGATATACCTTAATATAACCTGAACTAATCAACCTGAAATAATCAACTTGAACTTATACCTTCTAAGTTAGCCATGTTAACCTTAATGTAACTTGAACTAATCAATGTGTTATTTTGTACCATGTGTTATTGTGTACCATGTAGCTAGAAATATTAAACTAGATATAAGTTTATGACAATTATGACAAGTGTATTGTTTTTTCATCCTTATGTTATTTTTCATTATTATTTCTTTAGGTTTGGAGTAGGTGACACAAGTCCCTTTATCCCTCTATTATAAGTGGGTTATGGTTTGCTTGACAATTATGACAAGTGTATTGTTTTTTCATCCTTATGTTCTTTTTCATTATTATGTCTTTAGGTTTGGAGTAGGTGAGACAAGTCCCTTTATCCCTCTATTATAAGTGGGTTATGGTTTGCTTTGTCTCATTGTTATGGTATAGTGATTTGTGATCCAGAGAAAACTTTTTAGTAATTTCAACTTTAAAATTTTGATTTTTAACTAAGAAGTTAACATCTTTATGCTCACACATATTTTTTATAACATATAGAATTGGAATATATATATATATATATATATATTATTTTCTATAAATATATCCATCCATCTATTTTTCTTTCTCCACATCTATATCTACACACCCATAAGCCACCTGGGTAATGTGATTACACGGCCTCTTTTAATATTCTAAAACCTCGAATGAGAATACATTTTTATCTAGGACTCAGATTGAGATAAATTAAAATGCCTGAAGATAAACCATTGATCTAGTGTATAGGCCTCCTCTATAAGAGGAAAACAACCCATAGATCAGTTCATATCTAGAAAAAAAAGTATGTCCATATGTTCTTAAAACAGAAACAATTTTTTGTGTTAACCCGAGCCTCCTCATAGAGGAAAACAACCTAGACAGGATAAACAACAAAATAGAAGGCTGAAAATAAATGCAAGTAAGAGTAACTGTCTAGGGCATGTATATCAAACCAAAAAACAAAACACTTTCTGATATAAAAACAGGGAGACAACAAAATAAAGTTATACATATGGTTGCTAATCTAACACATGGATCACGCCATGGTCCTCGTCCTCTATCCTCCAATAGCCCATATCTTGTTGCAAACCTGCTTTAGAAAGTTGGTTTGCTGCATCATTGGTGCACGCCTTTAAAGAATAAAACAACCCCCCTAAGGGAAAGACCCCTGCTGATTTCTTAGATGTATTTACTCCCACGGGTGAAACTATCCTTGCCCCTATTGACTCTGTTATTGTCTATGCCTATGCCATCTAGGCCTATGTCCACGTGCGGGCTATACTCTTTGCTAGGAATAGTCCAAAAATTGGAAATCGATCTAGCCATGAGCAGGTTGAAGAGAACTCCTTAAGGGCTTGGAGTAGGTAATTTGGGGAGGTCCCTGTATATATGGTTTAAAGAAAAAACATTAAAAGTATGTTTTAAATGTTTTGTCTCTTCTAGTAAAGGAGATAAAATATAATTATGACAACTGCTCTCTCCATTGAACCATTTAACGACATTCATAAAGTCCTTTTCTATGTTTACTTTGGACTGTTACTGCAAATGCACCTTTTGGAATTCTTGGTTTTAATTTGAGTTGATTGGTGTCATGTAGAAGTCAAGGCACTCATTGGTATAGAAATTTTGTCTTTACAACCAAGTGGGAATGAGAAACCCCAAAATTCCAAAAAAATCATCTATGCTATTAATTATGCTTTAAGTTTCATTAACTTTTGCTGTAAGGTGTATGTTGAATTTCTGGTAGTATGATATGCATTCAGTTGCTGCAGTTGTTATTGTTCCTATGGATCCATCAATTTCATCCACTCTAGCTGATTCTCGCCTTGTGTATGGAAGTTTACTACCACTGTTAAGCTTATGTCGTTACTGAGCATTCTCTCGATTCCTCAACGTTGGAATGATTGAACTAGAATGATCTACTGTTGTAATGTGACTATGTATTGTCTTTTATACTGCTGTAATGTATTTCTGTATGAGACATAATCTGATCTTTTATACTTGATAACCTGTTATGGGTATATCAAGAGGATTTTGTATATGAACTGTTATCAATATATGAAACAAGGTTTTTTCTCCTTTGAAAAAAGAGTTGAAATCATTCTAAATTCACATGTAATGTATTTCTGTAATGTGACTACATATTGTCTTTTATATTGCTGTAATGTATTTCTATATGAGACATAATCTGATCTTTTATACTTGATAACCTGTTATGGGTATATCAAGAGGATTCTATATATGAACTGTTATCAATATATGAAACATGGTTTTTTCTCCTTTGAAAAAGAGTTGAAATCATTCTAAATTCACATATGTTCAGTGGTGTCACTGTTTCACTTCCGATATTATGTTGCTTACCTTGATGAACAGGTGGAACTCTGCTGGGAGGCCTCTCTGTTTTTTGACTCTATGCTCATACTGTCAAAGGCCGTTATATGTTATATGGGCTATACTGTATAATTATTAGACTACATATCTTCATACTATTCTGCAAATAGTATGATGGAAACCAAACATAATAATGTATTAGGACATCACAACTTGCTAATTAGTTATTAGACTACATATCTTCATATAGAACTTGCAAATAGCATGATGGAAATGTGAACTTGCAAATGGTATGATGGAAATGTGGATCTCAAAGAAAAGTCATGATTAATGCTTCTAGAAACCAAACATAATAATGTATTAGGACATGCTCCTTTAACTTGCAAATAGTATGGTCGAAATGTGGATCTCGTGACTCTTCATGATTAATGCTTCCAGAAATCAAACATAATTTAATGTATTAGGACATGTTGCTTTAGGCTTGGTGGAATTACCTTTGCTTTTTATTTCTCTCTTACACACACACACATATATATATATATGAAGAGATGATCCCATTTTATTTTTTATTCATAGATCAAATGTAATTTAAATACAAGATTTATCATAATGTACAATGATTCATTCCATATTATTTATAATTTTTTTCATTAAAAAATGAACCCTTTAAATGATGAACCTAGTTAATGCTTCTTCTTCATGAAGAAGACTACTTGATCTTTCAATTTGAATTTGATGATGGTCCTTTGTTATCTTTCTTGACTACTTCAAATTATTGACACAATCATATGCTTCTTGTTACTCTTTTTATTCCTTACTTATATTGTATTCTCCCCCTTAGATATTGTGTACTCGCCCACATAGATATTGCACTCAATTTTGATGGTCTTTTGTTATCTTTCTTGACTACTTCAAATTATCAAATTATTGACATAATCATATAGATATTGCACTCAATTTTGATGGTCCTTTGTTATCTTTCTTTACTTCAAATTATTGACTCTTGATCATATAGATATCATATAGATATTTCACTCAATTTTGATGGTCCTTTGTTATTTTTCTTGACTACTTCAAATTATTGACACTTGATCATATAGATATTGCACTCAATTTTGATGGTCCTCTGTTATCTTTCTTGACTACTTCAAATTATTGACACAATTATATGCTTTTACCTTAATATCTTGTAGAGCCCATTCCATCCAAAACACTCAAAAAGAAGTAACTACTATGTATTCCACTTCTACTCTAGATAGAGAAAGTAACGACTCTTTCTTGCTTAACCATTAAACCAAAGACTCTTCTAAGTAGAATTATACATTGTCCACTTGTACTTTTCACAAGCCTAGTTGAATCTATATATGTTTTCAATGTAAATTTCTCACAAGTAAATTTGTCAATGTAAATTTCTCAACTTCTACAAGTTTTATAGGCAGAGTCTGTAAAGGGCCAGGTAGCCTCTGGATCTCTTCTTTTGTGGAAGGTGACATATCTAGTAAATGCCCCTATAGTCAATCTCTGGAATAGATCTAAATATAATTTCTTCATTTTAATATCCATAAAACACAACCACTTTAAGGTAAATTGTTTACATGCAAGTCATTTCTCCCACAAACTAAAGGCTTCCTCCCATTAATTTTAGATGTGAATTCTACCATAAAATTTTTAAGTCAAACTTTAAGATAAACCATGCACATGTCATTTGCAATAAATGTCAATGTAATATCTAAATTCACATATTTTTAGTGGTGCCATTGTTTCACTTCCGATATTATGTTACTTACCTTGATGAACAGGTGGAACTCTGCTGGGAGGCCTCTCTATTTTTTGACTCTTTGCTCATACTGTCAAAGGTCGTTATATGTTATATGGGCTATACTGTATGTTTTTTTTTCTTTTCTAAGTTAAGGTATTCTATTAACAAAGGAAATAATGTACAGCGGGCCAAAGCCTAATATTTTCCCATTATTGTGGCAATCTTGACAAAAAACTAGTTATAAAGACTTCCATATGGAGGGAAACCAGCCTTGAGCAGTTTTCTAGTTGTTTCCCACGCAGGGGTGCCATAGAGTGATGTTTCTGGAACTTACAGCTATCAAAAACTAAGATATGAACTGATACTACAAAAAACTCAAAAACAAGCCCAAGAGTGAGGGTCAAAACTAAACAGGAAAACCAAACTAAGAAGGAGTGACTACTCATCAGGTGGCTCTTCCACAACTCTGCACCAGAGCTCATCCGATTCCCCATCATCCTTGTACAGGTCTGCAATGGAAGTGATCACCCACCTGGAGGGTGGTGGAACCACTTGCGTCTCGCTCTCTTGCCCAATATCGCCTTGCGCCATTTCCACATCCTGATGCCCGCTTGCCTAACCCTGCAAATCCTTTGTCGATGAGTGCACCAACCCCGCATGTGGTCCCGAGGTCTGTACATCATTGTTGCATAAACCTGTCGGGCTCAAACTAGGAGCGTTCTCCTGAGGCTCTTCGCGAAAGACAACAGTAATTGAGGCCGTGACCCAAGGGCGATTGAGTGAGCAGTTGAAAGAGAAGTGTGAGGTGTGAGGCTGAAGAGAGAGATTTGGAGGCTTTGGGGAGTCCAGGCGACGGCCAGAGCAAAGCATGCGACCTCTCTGAATCCTGGTGTGGCTATCCGAATGAGAAGATGAATCTGAGGAGGTGATGGAGGTGGAGGGAGAGTTCCGAAGCTGGCGTCTGGTGCTGCCTCTCCGGCACCTCATACTTTGTCGAAGGCGAGGCATATTCTCAGTCGTGACAGAGGGCCCAAGAAGCAAAGGAAGAGCAGGACTGACAGAGGACTGAGGCGAATGAAAGTTCAAAGAGACCGAAGCTAGCATACAGAATCCAGAATGAGAGAAGTGGAGTTTATCTCCAAAGTCCAGACATCAATTCAGCCTACTCCTCTTGCTAGTAGCTATGCACACATTTGGGAGCCCTACATCCGGGGTGCACCAATGATTTATCGGCAGGGGAGCACTAACCGAACCAGAGCAACTCACCATTATTTCAATCCAGACGACCTTGCATTAAGAAACACCCTGCAATAAACCTCCATTAATAAGAGCCGAAGGCCAATTCATTTCGTCACACGCAAGATCACACCAAGGAGCAGAGTCAGGATTACAACCAGCGCTGGGAGTAAATGCAATTAAGAAATTTGCAGCCAACGTTAAATGTCGAATGCCAACTTCCTTATGCGTAGGTAGATGTCTCCCTACCATGCCGCACCCCAGTCCCATCAAATTATGCTCTGTCCTCCTCACCCACATCCGGGAGGGCTATACTGTATGTTATATGGGCTATACTGTATAGTTATTAGACTACATATCTTCATATAGAACTTGCAAATAGTATGATGGAAACCAAACATAATAATGTATTAGGACATCACAACTTGCTAATTAGTTATTAGACTACATATATTCATATAGAACTTGCAAATAGCATGATGGAAATGTGAACTAATTAGTTATTAGACTACATATCTTCATATAGAACTTGAAAATAGCATGATGGAAATGTGAACTTGCAAATAGTATGATGGAAATGTGGATCTCATGACTCTTCATGATTAATACTTCTAAAAAAAAAACATAATTTAATGTATTAGGACATGCTCCTTTAGGCTTGGTGGAATTACCTTCGCTTTTTATTTCTCTCTTACACAAAAACATATATATATATATATATATTAAGATATGATCCCATTTTATTTTTTATTCATAGATCAAATGTCATTTAAATACAAGATTTATCATAATTTACAATGATTCATTCCATATTATTCATAATTTTTTTCATTAAAAAATGAACCCTTTAAATGATGAACCTAGTTAATGCTTATTCTTCATGAAGAAGACTACTTGATCTTTCAATTTGAATTTGATGATGGTCCTTTGTTATCTTTCTTGACTACATCAAATTATTGACACAATCATATGCTTCTTGTTACTATTTTTATTCCTTCCTTATATTGTATTCTCCCCCTTAGATATTGAGTACTCTCCCACATAGATATTGCACTCAATTTTGATGGTCCTTTGTTATCTTTCTTGACTACTTCAAATTATCAAATTATTGACATAATCATATAGATATTGCACTCAATTTCGATGGTCCTTTGTTATCTTTCTTTACTTCAAATTATTGACACTTGATTGAATATAGATATGATATAGATATTGCACTCAATTTTGATGGTCCTTTGTTATCTTTCTTGACTACTTCAAATTATTGACACAATCATATGCTTTTTGTTACTCTTTCTATTCCTTCCCACATAGATATTGCACTCAATTTCATAGGCTCTTCTTTTGAAGTCAAATATATTGTATTCTCCCCCTCATATATTGTGTACTCTACCACATAGATATTGCACTCAATTTCATATGCTCTTTTTTTGAAGTCAAATAAGTGACAATAATTTAAAAGAACTATCCCTAATTTTTTTCTCACATGTTCAAATGATTCTCTAACAAGATAATTTACAAGAAATATTCCTAATTTTTTTCTCACATATTCAAATTCTTCTCTAACAAGAGGCTTTGAAGGATCTACAACCTCCAGTTGAAGGATGAAGGTCAATGAACTTCAAAGTACAACCAAAGGTTGAAGGATCTACAACCAAAGGTTGAAGATCATTAAACCAAAGGTTTAATAATACAACCTTCAATGATTCCATGGGTCCTCTACACCCTTCACACGGTAAAATTGGGATAGGTCTAGTGTTTACTTCTACAAGTTCTATAGGTAGAGTCTGTAAAGGGCCAGGTAGCCTTTGGATCTCATCTTTTATGAAAGGTGACATATCTAGTAAATGCCCCTACAATCAATCTCTGGAATGGATCTAAATATAAGTTCTTCATTTTAATATCCATAAAACAAAACCACTTTAAGGTAAACTGTGTACATGTGTCATTTCTCCCACAAACTAAAGGCTTCCTCTAATATCCATAAAACACAACCACTTTAAGGTAAAATGTGTACATGTGTCATTTCTCCCACAAACTAAAGGCTTCCTCCCATTAATTTTAGATGTGAACTCTACCATAAACTTTTTAAGTCAAACTTTAAGATAAAAAATGCACATGTGATTTACCTCATGATCTTGTCAATAATAAATGTCGATTTAATATATATATTTTTATTGAATTTTTTTTTTCTTCAGGGATAAGAAAACCATTAAATATGGTTGAAAAATAGAAATTATGCATAGAAGTTTCTTGCTATCCCAATCCAGGGAAAGCAGTGATTACATATGTGCTTTCCAATATTGCAACTAGCAATGTCATCCAATGGAAAATGAATATACCAGGAAGAACAACAAACAACAAGGCATATTATATTGGATTGATATAAGGCATGGGAACAACGATGGAGTATGGATCAAATGGAATTGTATTTTTCACCAATTCTAAACTTGTGTGCAACCATATGAATGGCGTGTTCCAAGTTAAGAAGGAGAGGCTAAAAGAACTGCATGGAATAGAAAACAATATTGTTAGCCAATTTCAATTTTTTAGTATAAGGCATTGTACAAATGTGAATAAGATCTCTGTTGATCTATTGTGTGGGGCAATGCCAATTCATGATTCATCTATCAAATATGAATTAGAATTATACAGAGCAATGCCAATGCAAGATTCATCTCTCAAAGATGAATTGGTTTTGAGGTGCTCTTCTTCAAAAATTCAAGATTCATCTCTCAAAAATGAATTAGTGTTGAGACGCTCTCCTTCAAAATTT
Organism: Pinus albicaulis; assembly: GCA_034641835.2. Lineage (NCBI taxonomy): Eukaryota > Viridiplantae > Streptophyta > Pinopsida > Pinales > Pinaceae > Pinus > Pinus albicaulis. The sequence goes on from CM076572.1 coordinate 295,317,975, forward strand.
ATTGATGGACATTGTAACATATCTTGGATATGTTTGTGTTGTGTACTTATAAATGCGTATTTTTTAATGACCATGTGTTTTTTTCAATTAGATACCAAGTGTGCTCCCACCACACCATGTAAAGCGCAACTTGGTGAACTTCACATTTGCAACAAGTGGTGAACTTCATATTTTTATAAAATTAGAATGCGGGGAACTTCAACAAATTTTTGTTTAAATGGAGTTTTTTTAAATGCAGTTTCACTTCTTTTTTAATGACCATGTGTTTTCTTCAATTTTATACCAAGTGTGCGCCCACCATGTAAAGCACAATTTGGTGAACTTATCATTTTTATAATTTCTTTTTTGCTTAAATTGAGTTTCACACATCAATTATTGCTTTGAAAGTTGTGTTCTACATAATTTGTGTACACTAAATTACAAATTGATTTTCTGAAATCTATTTTGTGTAAATGTCCACCAATAGATATATATATCATGGAGGATGAGCGACAAAGATCAACTGAATCCCATATGGGGGTTTAGTGATTGGGGGATGTTCACGGTATTTAAATACAATATTAAATCTCCATACATGTGTGTACATATGGAATTGATTTTTTATTAAATTTGTGAGTTAAATTAGTTGTTAATAAGTTTCATTTTTTAATTTTTAGGAGCTAAGAGGAGAAGGGTCTCTACTCCATCCATGGAGCGTGCCCATGGTTCACCCAGTCATGGTATGGTTCACGCAATTTAATCAATGAATATGTATATGTATTTATATGTAGACATGAATGTATTTTTCAATTGATTATAAATTCGTATTTGTTTATGAAGCTTCTCTCTCGTCTCGAGAGGTTGGTGATAATTCAAATCCCCTTAGAGGGCCATCAATGAGTGGTAGCAGGTTGCGTGAAGGGGGTGATATTTATTCCCCCGAAGGCCAATCAACAGCTGGTGGTGCTGGTTCTCAGTAGGGTCGTTTTGGGTTTGGTTCTCAGTAGGGTTGTTCTCGGTCTCAACAGTTTCATGGTGGAAAAGATGCTAACCAACCATGTCAAGGTTGCCATCAATTTCAATATTTTTTTCATTGAATTTGTACAAATTTTTTTACATGTGTTTTTTCTAATATATGAAATTTTATATATATTGATTCAGAGGCCAAAAATGTTCTAAATATTGGTCAAAATAGACGCAGGGAAGAACACTACATTCAAGAAGGTTGTCTACCCAGCACAACTTTTCTAGCCGACATTTCTGATATACCATGGGAAACAAACATGGCACAATGCACCTTACAAAGGTGTGAAAAACTTCATGCAAAATTGCAGAGAGATCTCGTGGCTTTGAATCTACCTGCTGAGAGTCGACAAAGCCTCGAAATAGTTACACATTCATTGGTTGAAATTGTAAATGTGTACAAAACTCTTGGGCCAATGACTGATACATTTGTAGAAGTGATGAGAAATAGAAAGGAAATAGTAATGGGTCCAGATAAATGGGAGGATGTAAAACAAAGAGTTACAAAAGATGTGGCGAAGTCAATGTTTAATTTCAAGAAAGGGCCAAAAATAAAAATGCTAAAGGTGAAATATTTCAAGCACCCAAATATAGCTCGCTATTTGTATGATAGGCACCTTGCGGCCTATGGAAGGCTTCCATGGAACGATGAGGTTCCTGTTTATTTTGCACAAATGTTTTATGCAGAATTTTTTTTGGGTATGAAACCCAACTACAATGACCTTTCGTCAAAAAATTTTGGTCCGGGGAAAAGTCGATTGTATGACCATAAGGGCGCTACGCAAGATGTGGAGTTGCCTCGTCCTAAGCCGCCATTGGTGAGTCAACCTTTTTGGGTCGAAACTATACGGTCAGAGATGGATGTGACTTTTCAAATAAGTCGAGAAGCAAGGGATGTCATGATCGACAATGTTTACAGCGGATTGGGTGGAGTCGATGTTTGTCTAAATCGATAAAGAGCACATGAAAATGCACGTGCCAATTTTGTGTATTGTACAGATAAAGAGATTGACAACATGAATGTTGAAGATCTCTGAATATATGAAAAAAAAAATTGCAATGGTTTTCAAGACCTAATTCTTCATGATGAAGAGGGCATGGGAACGGTATGTGTTAATGACCTTAGGGTTTGAAATTATTTTTTAACATATATATACATGTGTACAATTTGTAATAAACACATGTGTATGTACATGTATACATTTATTTGTATGTACATTAATCTATCAAAAATGTATCATTATATGTTAAAACACCATTTCTAGTTGTCACACATGATGCATGATGAAAATGTTAATATCACGTTCAGAACCTCTGGTTCAAACAATGCAGATGGGTCTCACCATCAAGATATGTTGGAAAATGTTAGTGTTTATTAAGTGACATCTTAAAATAAATAATTGTGCACACATGTACATGTATTTATATATAATGATAAAATGTTTTAACAGATTCTGATTCCGTCCGATGTTTTTGGGATGGCGGTACCTTCTTCTTCCTTGGGAGATGTACCTTCTACTTCCTTAGGAGAAGAGCCACAACTATGGACAATTTTTCAGTTTTAAAATTTATGTTTAAGTTATATATATATATATATATATATATATATATATATATATATATATATATATATATATATATCTTGAATTATTTTAAATTTTTTGAATTTAGGTTCCTATAGAAGATTTCTTTAATCAACGGACTCTAGCGACGGAGATAGGAACATCCACACCATTTCAACCATTTGAACAAGTTGTCTTTAACTTTTTTTTAATATTATTTAAAATAAGTTTATATATGTACACGTGCATTTTCATTTGAAATTTTTTATAATATATATATATATATATATTGTACATTTTACTATTGTAGATGTTCCCATTAGGGGGGGGGGGCAGGGGAACTTGTAGCTGGTGAACAAATGGAGAGGGAACCTCATGAGGTATTGCATGATTTTTTTTTTTGTTTTTTTGTTTTTTATATGAATTTCTATATATATTCTCACTCATTTTTAAAACATAAAATTTTAATGTTCAAGTACATGTGCATTGTGTATGTAGGTTTCTCATACTTCACATGATAGTGCGCAGATTGAGACCACATTTGATAGAAAGACGCTAGATCCATCTCTATTTGATGGACATGATTTGTAGATTTGATTTCGAATTTAGATAGTCTTAAATTATCTTGATCTAGATGCCTTTGTCATATATATATATATATATATATATATATATATATATATATATAGTTTGATACTTGTGAGATCTACAATTTTTGGACATATTTTATTACAGTGTTAATATAATTTGTTTTGTTCCAAAAAGTTAATTTTTGGATGGTTTTAGTACTGTTGGCATGTGAATGTGAAGTAATGTTGTTATATAATTTGTTTGGTTTTTAAAACTTTTAAGTTTTGGATAATTGAACTACTAGTAATGTTGTCATCTATAAATTAATGGTGTCATCTGAACTACATTTGGCATGTTATGTAATGATGTGTTATAATTTGTTTTGTTTTTAAAATTTAAGTTTTGGATGCTTGAAGTACATTTGGCTTGTGAAGTAATGTTCAGATCTATAATTTTTTGTGAAATTAAAAGTTTAGTTTTGGATGGTTTCAATCTACATTTGGCATGTGATATAATGTTAAATGTTTTTATTGGATATTTGAACTATAATCGGCATGGCATGTGAAGTAATGTTATGTATGATATAATCAAAAAGTTTTTAAAACTCAAGTTTTGAATGGTTTCAATCTACATTTCGCATGTGATATTTAATGTTTTAAATGTTTGATGTTTTAATGTTGCACAATATATAATCAAAAAGTTTTTAAAACTTAAGTTTTTGATACCATTTTAATCTACATTTAATGTAAGTCCCTTTAATTTTGATTTAATGTTAAATGTTTTTTAAACGTAAATCCATTTAATTTGATTTAATGTTAAATGTTTTAAATGTTTTGATATAATGTTAAATGTTTTTATCTAAGTTTTTTATGGTTTCAATCTACATATGGCCTATGGAAGACCCCATGCATATATAACGGATGTGTTGCAGAAGGGGATGTGGGGGTAGGGATGGAAGGGGCAGGAGTGTTGGCTCTCGCCCTCCTCTTTCCATCCATGACACAGGTAGCCACCCTCTAGCAAGCAATGAAGCACAATTTCACTTCACCGGTGCTATGGTCAGACCGCGAATTACGGTGACCATTTTCATCTCTTTTCAAGAGGAACCGCAAGATGAAGGTGCTTCTAGTTTCAGGAAGCGGTGGAGAAAGTCCACCATCCCAACCCATCAGCTCCAGGACACCAGGAAGTCGGCAGCTCTTCCAGTCAAATCCACCTCGACGAGCTCCAGCAGCGATGGCACGAGTAGCGACAACTCCTCCCAGCACTCCAAGGGAGTAGATGATGATCCGGAGGACTACGGTTTTCCAATTGTGGAGGAGAATCCTCCTACACACATTGATAGCTAGCCTGATGTCAGTTCCTCTTTAGCTTTTTCCCAATTATGGGCAGCTCTTTTTTTGTTTTTTTATTCATACCCCTTTGGTGTTGGCTAGTTAGGCGACCCTAGAGACGGGTCTCGCTATGTACATTATGTTCATTACAGTTATATATATGTAAATCCTTTAATTTTGATTTAATGTTAAATGTTAAATGTTTTGATATAATATTAAATGTTTTGATCTAAGTTTTGGATGGTTTCAATTTACATTTGGCCTAGATGGAAGACTTCCATGTGAAGTATTGTTTTGATTGAATAAAAAAGAGTAAAGAAATAGTTGTATATATGTAAATCCCTTTAATTTTGATTTAATGTTATTTATGTTAAATGTTTTGATCTAAGTTTTAGATGGTTTCATTCGATATTTGGCCTAGATGGAAGATACTCCTATTTGAAGTATTATTTTGAATATTCAAAAAGATTAAAGTAGTTATATGTAAATCCCTTTAATTTTGATTTAATGTTAAATGTTTCAAGATATAACATGTTAAATGTTTTGATTTAAGTTTTGGATGGTTTCAATCTACATTTGGCCTAGATGGAAGACTCCCATGTGAAGTATTGTTTTGATTTAATCAAAAAGAGTAAAGAAGTAGTTATATGTAAATCCCTTTAATTTTGATTTAATGTTAAATTTTAAATGTTTTGATATAATGTTAAATGTTTTGATCTAAGTTTTGGATGGTTTCAATCTACATTTGGCTTAGATAGAAGACTCCTATGTGACTTGTATTGTTTTGATTTAATCAAAAAGTTTTTAAAACTCAAGTTTTGGATGGTTGAAGTACATTTGGAATCTTAAGATTGCTTTTGATCTCTACATAGTCTTGTTTGAGTGAAAAAATTTCCAATAGGAAGAACATAGCTTTTCAATGCAACTAACCATGTATTAATTGAGCTCTAATTGAAAAAAGAGTTTAAAGAAGTATGTTCCTTCAAGCGAGCGTGCTAAGATGATTTGGGAAGCACACTATAGTCGGGTCGTTGGGCATTTTGGGGTCGAGAAAATAGTGGCAGTATTGTAGAAGTATTTCTATTAGCCAAACCTTTGACAGGATGTCAGGAAGTACATCAAATCCTGCACTGCCTGCGCCATTTCCAAACTGACCATCAAGAAGCAAGGCCTCTATACTCCACTTCCTACCCCCAGTCGACCTTGGGAATCCATATCCATGGATTACATGTCTGGCCTTCCTTATACTAATCATGGAAACGACTTTATTTTCATGATCATCGACAGATTCTCATAGATGGCCATTATGGCGGCCTACAAGAAGAATATCACAGTAGCCTTTTGATTGGAAATATAAGAAGTACATATATGTTTGTTGAATTTGGGTCAATATCAGTAATGCACTCAAATAGGTAGCCTTGTTGATTTATAATTTGGTAAATTGATGAAATTTAGTTAATTGCATTCTAGAACATATAACATATATCTCACCATTAGATAGACAAATTTTGTACTAGATTTTCAATCAGGAATAGAGATGTGGGTCAAATCCCACCAGAAGTTGGAGAAGTGCTCCGAGTGTCTTGTCTGAAAGGAATCTTCGTACAAAAATATACTGTGGATGATTTATTTACATTGCACAGATACTTTTTACCAGAAAATATCACAAGAAAAATTGGGCACATTCAGTTCGTGTATATATCCAATACGATTTTTCATCAATGCACATAAAAAAACTACTTTTAGTTAAAATTGCATTATAGAACATATATATTGAGTACATTTAAATCATTTTTCATCAATGCATATAGTAAAACTACTTGAAAAATTAATTTCATTCTAGAACATGTATATCCAATATGTAAGTAACATTTTTCATCAATGCACATTGAACATATCTAACCATTGGACAAACAAATTTTGTACTAGATTTTCAATCAGGAATAGAGATGTGGGTCAAATCCCACCAAAAGTCAGAGAAGTGCTCTGAGTCTCTTTTCTGAAAGGAATCTTCATACAAAACTATACTGTGGATGATTTATTTACATTATGGATACTTTTTACTAGAAAATCCAACTAGTTTTTCATCAATGCACATATAAAAACTAGTTCCAGTTAATTGCATTCTAGAACATATATATTGAGTACATGAATCATTTTTCATCAATGCACATAGTAAAACTATTTGAACAATTAATTACATTCTAGAACATATATACATGTAACATTTTTCATCAATTCACATGTATATAAAGGCTACTTTTAGTTGATACTAGAGCACATGCATGTACCAAAACAATTTGTACATGTGCAAGCACTTGCAAAAATATCATAAGCAGCTCAATTTTTAGTTGAGTGTACTGGAAGTTATAAAACATATTTAATCCAAAGAGAATAAATTGTTGGGCAATTAAATAAAAAAAAATCCAATGGAATGCCATCTTCAATAATTCGTTCATGATCGGATTTTGACATTTTCCATTTCTTAATTTTCATTTTTTTCTTTGATTGAACCTCTATCAAATTTATACGTGCTGCACACACCAGGTGACTATATTGACAAATTATGGATTCAGGTTCATATTCCTAAAAGTAAACAAATTCGCCACATCGATTAGTTTTTCTGAAAAAATAACCTTTCAGTATAATAGATCCTCTTTCATATTGAAATCCGTGATCATTATAGTTTTCTAATAATTTCATTTTTCGTTCAGTGCAACACATCAAATAATACTTAACATTTTCATCATTTTCAATAGGTGAAATTACAGCAAAAACATCTCCTGCACAATAAAACAAACTTAACAAAACTATACATTTTTAAATTGATTTCTAGATCTTTAAATCATTAGAAAGAAATTCAAATGTTACCTTCTCTAACAAGATCAGAAACTCGATCACCATCGGATGATATTATAGTTTCCTCTCATTGCATTTCTTCAAACATTACAATAGACATTTTTCCCTTTGTATTTAGCTCTGTATGTTTCCAATCTTTTACATACATTATGTTTTCACAAACTACATTGGATTTTGTGTTGTCTATGCAAACATCACGAAAACAAGAATATTTTCTTTTATCCAATGCAAACACATTTCTGGACGACTTTGTTTTAATTGAATGTAATGTTTGAGTCCCTTTTATTGTTTCAACTTCATTTCCAATTGATATATCTACGCCTTTGATCCCAATATGCCAGAAAAACCTTTATATGGAAAATTAAAAGAAGAATTTGTAAATATGATATCAAAATACAATAAAAGATAATCATTGCATGATAAATGTACAATGTTTAAAATTAGATTTCCAATAAAAATGAAATTGAATGTACCTTCGCACTTCCCTTGATGGGTTAGTCTCATGGCTTAGAGAAACGATGCACCAGTGAACAACTTCTTTGGCGTTCACAAGTCGGCTTGCAGAGGGGTTCATTTATATCTTCAAAATGCTCGTTTTATGCATGCTCCTGCACCGTCATGTTCTCCTTTTCCATGGCCAGTCTCAAAGAAATTCCAACAATGTTTAATGCAGTTTTTCTTATGAAGACAACACAACCAAAAGAATGATCGTGCAGATTTGAATTGACCTGCGCATTTGTCTGACCATTTCCAATGTTCATTGAATGTTATTCCACGATTTTTCAAGAAATCATAGATTTTTCCAAAACAATGTTGTACAAAATATGTATCATGTGTACGATCATCACTGATATAAAAGTGATATTCTTTAATGATATGTCGATTTTCACTCGTGATTTCTATATGATCGATGTTTTGTTCATCATGTCTATATAGAATATGGAAGAGCATGGAGACTTGGTTAGAATCATAGTATTCACTCTAAATTTCTTTTTGTGGAACAAATATGTAGTTTTCTGCAAAATCAATCACTGACAAAATGGTCCCTGGTGGAAAAAATTCACGATATTTTTTGAATTGAAAGTCTTGCCATCGAGCTCTATGGGAATGCTTGATGTATTTGTAAATTTCTGCCTCAAACTTTCTCAAAAAGTCTATCACAAAAATTTCGTCTTCTAGTAATTCAATTCTTTTAACACTATTTTCACCTTGAATCGATGTATCGATATATTCATATCTCTTCCATTTCACTTTCATGTTGGACAATGATTGATCATTTATATCAATACGATATTTGTTTTGAAATTTAGTCAAATTTCCACAATCATCTCATTTTTTACCACCAACACATTTCTTTTTGTAAAATAGTTCATCACTTTCTCTTTCACATAGAATTTGAGATATGAAATCACGGATAGTGGAAGGAGGAGGTGAATCCTTCCATAATGTTCTACCGAAATCAAGGAATGTGTCATAATATAACTCAAATTCCACATGACAACGGCAACAACAAGTGTCGCGTACGGTGATAGGTTTTACATACCATGGTTTTTGTTGAACAAAAGCACTGAGTGAAACATGAATTTGACGATTCTCTTCTTTGAATTTGTTGAACAACTCTATCTGAGTGGTTTCCAAGAAATGTTTTTCATGTTCTTCGTATTGATTTCGTGGTATTCTTCTTCGCATCACATGCCTTGCAGTTGGTAAAACACCCGAATTGTTCTTCCAATATTCATATATTATTTTTTTAACATTTTCTCCAAGTCTATCTTTGTATGGTTGCCTACAAATAGCTCTCCAACAAGCGAGTTCATCATTTACATCTACTTGCAGCCGAAATTTCCGATGTTTGTGCAAATTTTTTCGCGAGGTTCCTAATGCTCGTGCCATAGATGTTACCAAACGATTCTCTTTAGTACTTGATGAAACCATTGCCATATGTATTCCTCTACGTACAATTGAAACATTTTTATCTCTAGATCTCTTAATTGAATTTATAGTACTACTTATATTTTGTATCACATCTTCCTTCATTTTTTTATCTTTGGTTGATTTTCGAATACCCAGTAGTGTCGTAGCTTCTTTTAATTTCCTTAATGATAGGAGACCTTTCAACATTTGAGCTTGAACTGTCACCCACTCATTTAAGAAATACTTTTCAAAAATGCAGTTAACACGATATCGTATAACATGGTCAGGTTTTTTATCTCCATATGTGTGAGTGTCAACATTTTCTAACATCTCATCATCGACACTGATTTCATCTGTACATATTTGAAAAAATAGTACATAATAAGTTTACATATGAACAATAAATAACTAAATTAATAAATATATGTATAATTTCAATAATACGTGCATGTGTTCAATATATATATATATATATATCTATATCTATATCTATATCTATATATATATATATATATATAGAGATATATATATATATATATAGATATATACATACCTTGTGTTTCAATTTCTTCATTTGAATTTCTTTCAATATTTTCACCATCTTCAATCATTGGTTCAATACCTCTTTCACTTTCTCTTTCAAAATTTTGTATCTCATCATCAATTTTTTGAGGAATATCTCTGTCTGTTTACATTAAACAAAATATTTAAATTCAAATTAGTTCATCAAATAAAAATTAAGCTTCACATTTTACACTAGGAAAATTTTAAATATATCAATAGATCATAATATTTACATTTACATACCTGCTTCAATTTCTGCTTGAGGTTGATTTTCCCCTTCAATATTTGAGAGGGCTTCTATCTTTCTTTTGCAAGATTGTCTCGTCTCTTCTCTATGTTCCTCAGGGTCTCTTTTTCGATCATATTTTCTCGCACAAGTCCTTCGATTTCCCATGATAATAGAGTATGAAGTTCAAAAAATTTCCTTCAAAAAATTAGACAATAACTCAATTAGAAAAAGCATCACAAAAGATTTAATTTAAAAAAAAAAAGTCATTTTAAATTTTTTGCAAAAAATACATACTCCAATCCAAAACACTTTAAAAAATTCGAGAAGAAAATGTCTTATAAAAATGAAACGAAGCTCAAAATATTTACTTCAACTCAAAACACGTACTCTAAAAAAATGTCACTTCAAAAAATGCCTCTAACTTAAAAAAAAAAAATAAAAAAAAAATAAAAAATAAAAAAAAAATGCCACTTTAAAAAATACTTCAAAAAATACTTCCAGAAAATGTCTTTTCGAAATTAAGCCTGAATCCATACTTTCAAAAAAAATGAAGGACAAAAAACATCCAAAAAAATGTATTACATACCTCCAAGAAATTTCCTTTGAATGTACGTCCAAGAAAACTTCTTAAACCCAAGACAATTCTTTGCAAAATTAGGCCGCCTCGAAGAAAAGTCTTTAAACCCAAAACAATTCTTTGCAAAATCAGACCGTCTCCAAGAATTCAAAATTAAGCACAAATCCATACTTTAATAAAAAATAAAAAATAAAACATCCAAAAAAATGTATGACATACCTCCAAGAAATTTCCTTTGAATGTACGTCCAAGAAAATTCTTTAAACCCAAAACAATTTTTTGAAAAATCAAACTGTCGCAAAGAAATGTCCTCCAAGAAAATTCCTTAAACCCAAAACAATTCTTTACAAAATTGGTTCGCCTCCAAGAAATTCCCTTAAACCCAAACCTCCAAGAAAATTATTTAAACCCAAACCAAGACCTTTATAAAATCAGACCAAATGTGCGAAATGTGCGAAAATTATGAATGATTTTGCGGCAATTTATATTTCCGCGAAATGTGTTTTAGGAGGGGCACCGGGAAATTTTCTGGCCGACAGAAAATTAGATTAAATTTCAGCCAAAATTTGATTAAGAGTTTGGCTGAACTATTAAGTCGTTAGAATTAATGGGCCGCCGACGCAAAAAATATTTCAGCCGAACTTTTAATCAAAGTTCGGCCGAACTAACGCGTCACCAGTTACGCAGCTTGATGTTTATGCAACTTTGGACTAATTAAGCTCCACGAAACATTCTGAATTAACTGTAAGAACCAAGAAAAGCATTTTTAGAATTGAATCTACTTTTAGGAAATATGAATTTTATGGAATTTCATAAACATTTACTAATTTTAATTAATTTTCTAATAAAATGTGTGCAAACAATTTCTGAGGGTCATTGTGATTCAGTGAAATCAAAATTCTGTATCTCCCTAAATACATTGTAAAAAAATTTGAAAAAATTATGGCGCATTACATTGGTCCGTTGTCTCTAATGGGTAGCTTTTAGATTTTTATTTTATAACTTATATGTTAAGAAATTTGTTGCGTCGTGAAACATATCCAAAATATGCATTTTTTCCATATTGGACCAGTTCAAAACATTCTATTAATTATGATATGCATCCATTGGCTTTGTAAATATGAAAAAACTGAAGTAGACTCTGTCTAGATTGTTGTAACACATTTTGTTTTCTCAAAAACACAAATTTTCAATGAATACAACATTTTATATTAACATGACTTCTTATGAATCCTTTGATTGTTAAGAAACGCACAATCAAAGAAACACTAAGTTGACATATCAAATCTACATAAACAAATTTCAAAAAATAAGTAATAGAAAGCTAACAAAATTTCTAACAACTTTTATTTTTATCGCAAGATGAAATTCTAAACACAAAAATTGTTATAGTTTGCAGAAAGTTGAAGAGCCGAAAAAATGAAAGTTTTTTCTCAAAAAAGGGCAAAAAGTGTAACCCAAATTCACATTTTCACACAACTGTATGTCCTTGGTATAAATTATCACCCCATTTTTCAAAGTGATATTGATGGCAGCATGCCAATTGCCACAAACTAATCGATTGAACTTCTACAATTCTGATAATGTAAATTTTTATCATTGGAATTTTGTGCCAAGGGTAGCTTTTCTCTCTGATGGAAAATAACATATTCCTTAAAGTACTACATAGATTGCAACAGAAAAATTGTGTCAAAGACACATAAATCGCCATTTTCATCTTTTCCACCAATCTCTCCAATGTTGCATGGATCTAATCTCTCTATATGTAGTATATATTCTTCCAAAAATGCATAGACCTTATTCTTGATCTGAATCCAGCTATAGCCTGGCTTATTTCTCACTGCCCTATCTCTCATAACTTTTATCTTCTTCACTGCATCATTGAATCTGCCAGATAACATATAAATATCTGACAACATAACATACACAATATTCTTCTCTGGTTATATCTCAAAAAGTCATTTTGATGTGTGCTTTGCCAACTCGAAATTTCCATGGATTCTACAGGCTCCAAGAAATGCTCTCGATGCATTAACATTTGGTTCTACTAGCATATTATTTATAAATTTCTCAGGTTCTCTAGGTGCCTAGCATGCCCAAGAAGGTCAATCATACAATCATATCGATCTGCTCTTGGTGCGATATTATAAACTTCAATCATGGAAACTATGTAATACCGACCTTCATCGACTAAACCTACATGATTACATCAATATAGAATACCTATGAAGGTTATATAGTTAGTTTTCATGCCTTTCTGTCGCATTTGTTCAAAACGATGGAGAGCTTTCTTTCCATGCCCATGCTGTGCATATCACACAACCATTGTATTCCATGATACTATATATTTAACATCAATAATGCTGAAAATTTGGTGTGCATCCTATATTTCCCCACATCTAGAATACATGGTAATAAAGGCATTACCCATAAAGACATATGTTTAAAAACCTGATTTAATGATTTGAGCATGGATTTTCTTGCCACGCTCCATATCTGCTAGAGTGGCGCATGCACTTAGAGAAATTTCCAAAGTGAAATGGTTTTGTTTCTCCCTTGCCCGTAGCACTCAAAAAAACAGTCCTAGAGCCTCTTCATTATGTCCATTTTTTGCATATCCCACTACCATTGAGGTCCATATGACCTCATTTCTCTTGGGTATTTCCTTGAACACTTGGTGTGCATCCTCTCTCCTTCGACATTTAGAATATACAGCAACAAGGGAAATTCCTACGAATTTATCCCACTCAAATCCATTTTTAACAACATCAACCTGGGCTTGCTTATGATATTGGAAAGTTTCTGAACTAGAAAAAACATTTAAAATGCTTGCTAAGGTGGAATTTTTTTTTTTCTACGTATGACTAATTCTATTATGTATAAGGTTACTAGTACAAAACAGTCACAGTGTCAGCTATGAAAGCCTGAGCACTGTGTTTGAAAGTCAAACTGTTCACAGAGTACCTAGACTGCCCATATTGGGAAACCAGTCCTATTAAACATCGAGTCTTAACCGCCCTCTTGAGGGAAACCGGTTTGGAAAGCATAGAAACTAAATAAACATAGAAATATAAGCTACAGTTCAGAGACCACTGTTTCAGCTGGTCAGTCCAGCGACATAAACTAGCATTATCTATGAAACTAAACCAAAAAACCTGGAGAGCAGTGTTGAAGCTAGCCATGAGTTGGTGACGGTGGTTCCTCAATGATTCTGCAACCGAAAAAATCTCTGCTATCCTCCTTGCCAGAGTCGCTCATGTCCATGCCACCCGAGGGCGCTTCCATGTATTTCTGCTGCTCCTGTGGAGAAAGAGGGGAGATGACCGGTGCAACATCTGCGTTTAAGGGTCCAGAACTCAGAGAGAGGTACATGGAGGCTAAACCAGGAGCAGGGTGGTTGGGAATTTCCTCCCGCAGAGTGAGCGTAATGAAGGCCGTAAGAACATAATTGGAGGCAATGGGATGGAATTTGAGCTCCGCACGCTGCGAGGTCTGTCTGATGGTGGGGTGAAGAGGGGCAGGAGGGATAGCCCGGGAAGAGCTGTTGCCATAATCGTGAGCTTGGGAAGGAGGAGGCGAGGCGTCAACCGTGGGAGCTGAAACCGAATCTCCAGCACGTCGACGACCATGACCTCTGCCACCGCGCAGAATCTGAGAAGGGTCTGGAGTATCATCAGTGGAGAAAGTGCTGGGAGGAGGGCGACTGTGACCTCGGCTGGGGCCTCATCGAGCCCTCATCCTCTCACGAAGACGCGGCATTTCAGAAGGGGAATGACAGAGGTGAGCTGAAACGAGAGGAGAGACAGTGAGAGCAAGGGGAGCAGTGGAATGAACAGAGGGATGGGCGAAGTGGAAAATGACAGGAGGAGCGGAGAAATCACCCAGAGGCTCACCACGCAGGTCAGTGCCAACCCTGGACAGAAAATTATATAGACAATGCGGACTCTGTGTGAAATGAATACCTGGGACCGGTTCAATGCAGGCCTGCAGAGAGCAGCGCCTCCCTGTAGAAGTCTTCACGCTGGCCTCGAGCGAGCCAGGAGTGCAAATACCAAGCAGCGGGGTGGGCGAGCTCACCGAACCAGTGGCGTCGTCTGAGTCATGCGACTGAACCTCCATATCTTGCAGCACCGCCATAATCTCCTCCGGATTGAGCAGACCAAGGTTAAGGACCGTCGCGCGAGTGATAGCATTAAGAGCCGAGTTAATTCAAATGCCGGGAGCCATGTGGGCTGCCCTGGCTATCTCCATGGGGAAGTGCGTGAGGTGGCACCTCCCGTCCGGTTCATTAAACAGCCGGATCCGGCGTGGGTTGGTCTTGGTGGACCAACATAGTGCAGTTCTGTAGCATTGCTTCATCATGGATACAGTTGAGGGAGCCATGAATGAGAGTGCTAGTGCTGTCTGTTCCAAGATTGGCCAAGAGGTCTGCGACTTTATTGCCTTCCCTCTTTACGTGCTTGAAAGAAATCGCCCTGTGATGCATGAGCCACTTGCTTAACCTGTTGATTCTGGCTTCAAGACGCCAACTGTGAGACACTTTCTCTGAATTAGTGCCCCAAAGAAGCCTCTAGGAAACATTGATGAGAACTTGAGAGTCCCCCTCAGTAATGATAGGAAAGAGGTTATAATGTTGAGTGAGACAGAGGCCTTGCCATAATCCTTCCAGTTCAGCAGAATTATTGGTGTCCCATCCAATGGAACCATAAAAGATGAATTGAGTTTCGCCTTTGGAATTTCTGACTATACCCCCGAAGCCAGCAGGACCAGGATTCCCTTTGGAAGTGCCATCTAAATTAAGTTTGAAAACACCATCCGGAGGAGGGGGCCAATGCAAGGGTGGATCAGGAGGAGAACGGATGTTGAGAGAAGGACGGAACGCGATTTGAAGATTCCAGCTTTGCCAGATGGAGATTTCTTTGGGAATTTTTGGGTAGTCATCTTCATTCCAGGAGCGAAGGGCTAGGGATTCCTGAAGGTTATTGCAGAAAGAGATCCAGAGAGGGTCAAGGGAGGTGATTTGATTTTTAAAGATGCGTTTATTCTGTTCTTTCCACAGAGACCAAAAAACAAGACCAGGAAGAAGAATCTAGAGGGCGTTGAGGAGGGGTGAAGAGTAGGTCCTTCGAGGCTAGGAGTGAAGAATCATGGTGATGTCCCCTGTGGGTTTGTTCTTCTGGCAGCGAAAGCTGCATTTTTCCCAGAAGGAGTTGGCCAGAGGGCAAAGCAAGAGGAGATGCTGGATGGTTTCCACATTTTGAAGACAGTTGGGGCATTGGGAAGGCCCAGTGAAACCTCGTTTGACGAGATTGTCCCACGTGAGAATTCTTTTGTGGCTGAGAAGCCAAAGGAATGTGTAGATCTTGGGCCAAGTGAACTTGTTCCAGATCAAAGCCCAAAGAGTATCACGGGGGAGAGGCATTGGATGCAGAAGAGAGTAAGATTCTTTTGTGGTGTACATTCCTTTGGTTGAGTAGCCCCATCTAAGAATATCATGATCCTCAGATCTTCTGATTTTCTGCCTGTGAAGCTCGTTGCTGAGTGTATCCAGATCAAGATCCTGCGCGTGAGGCGCTATTATCTGAGGAGGCTTCCATTGTCTGAAATCATTGTTGTTAGCGGCTGTCCATTGCTGACAGACCTTAGCATCATGATCCATGTTGTTACCTCCCAAGTTGATGCTGGGGAGGATTTCAATGAGAGGCGGAGTTTGCTGCCAAGAGTCGTGCCAAAATCTCGCAGAGCTGCCATTGCGAATTTCCCAGAAGCAATTTTGTTGAATGAGCTGATAGTGTTGTTTGGCCGCATTCCAAATGAGTGAGCCGGTTTGGCTAGGAACCATTCTAATCAGATCAGCCGAGGGTCTGCTGTTAGCATATTTAGCAGTCCAAAGTTTGGCCCAAGGAGTGTGAGGTTTGGATAACCAATTCCACCAAATTCTGGCAGCCATAACCTCATTACTATGATTGGGATCTCGGAGATTGAGGCCTCCAGATTCCTTGGGAGAGCAGACTATGTCCCAGCTTACAAGAGCCCACTTCCGATTTCGGCTAGAGGAGCCCCAAAGAAAGTTCCGTTGCAAAGCTCTAATTTGCTTGAGAACCCACTTAGGAGCAGCTAAAACAGAGAAGAGGTAAAGGGGTATCGATTGGAGCACCGCTTTGATAAGAATGAGCCTGCTGGGTAAGTTTAGAGCTCTGAAAGTCCAGGAGGCAATCCTGGCTTCCAATTTTTCCAGTAGCTTGACCCAGGATGAGTTCCTGATGGCAGAGTCAATGAGGGGGGCACCCAGATATTTATCAGGGAGGGACGCAATGGAGAACCCAAGGATTCGAGCAATGTTGGCTTGAGTGAGGGGAGGAGTGTTGAAAAAGAACACCTGGGATTTAGAGTGATTGATGGAGAGACCAGAGGCAGAAGAGAATAGGTGAAGGATGTCTTTGAAGGAGCGAGCTTCCTGAACCGAGGGGTGAAAAAAGAGCATGTTGTCATCCACAAATTGCTGGTGGGTGGTGACAGGGGCACCATGGAGGGAGATGTCGCGTAACTTGTGAGACTGAACTTCCTTGTGAATTAAACGCCCAAGGCCTTCAACCATGAGGACAAAGAGGAAGGGGGAGAGAGGATCCCCCTACCTAATTCCTCGAGAGGGATGAAAAGGTGGGGAAGGAACCCCATTGACAAGAATGGAGAAAGAGGGGGAGGAAATGAGACTCATTACCCATCTAATCCACATCTGGTCAAAACCAAAAGCATTTAAGATCTGTTGAATATAGTTCCAGTTCAATTTATCAAATGATTTTGAAAGATCAATCTTGAGAAGCATACCTGGCTTTTTGCAAACCTTTAGAGAGTGCATAATTTCATGAGTTAAAATTATGCCGTCCAGAATTTGGCACCCTTCAACATAACCCGTCTGCTTCGGAGAGATGAGGAGCGGAAGGAGTGGCTTGAGCCTGTTAGCAATAACTTTAGAGATGAGTTTGTATATAACATTGCAAAGAGCAATAGGCCTGAATTTATCCGGTCTGCTGGGCTGGTCCTCCTTGGGAACAAGCGCAATGAAGGTGGTGTTGAGAGAGGGAAGAATCCAGTGCATGGCTCTTGACTCCTCAAGCAGCTGCCAAACTTCAGATTTGATGAGGTCCCAAAAATGATGGAAGAAATTAGAGGTAAAACCATCGGGCCCCGGGGCTTTACCATCCTTGAATTGCGCCATAGCCTCATCCACTTCCTGGGGGGAGACTGGACGAAGAAGCATTTGGTTATGCTCAGCAGTAACCAATTTGGGGATGAGCTGTTTGATCTGATTGATGGCAGTTTGTCTGTTAATTTGAGGCTCTTGCTGTATGCCCCTGAAGTAGTCAGTCAGTTCCTTCTCCATTTCCTCATGTTTCTCCATCTTTTCCCCTTGCTGGTTGATTATGTGACTAATCCTGTTTTGCATCCTGCGTTGTATGGTGGAGGCGTGGAAGAAATTGGTATTCCTTTCTCCCTCCTTCAACCATCGTATTCTAGATTTCTGCTTCCAAAGGATCTCTTCCTGTTTGTATCGTTCCTCAAGCTGATTTTGGAGAATAGACTCCTTGGTGGCGAGTTCCTCTGTTCGTCCCTTGGAGATGATTTCTTGTTGCACCTCATGCATCTATTGCTCAAGAATCTTCTTTTCCGCGAAGATGTTGCCAAAGGTGGACTGATTCCAATGTTTGATTTGTCCTTTAAGGAATTTTAGCTTTTGCTGGAACTGGTACATTTTTGAGCCCTTAGGCGGTTGAAATTTTCTCCATGCTGTGTGTATAAAATCCTTGAAGGAAGGATGAGTCAACCAAAAAGCTTCAAATCTGAAAGGTTTTTTTAGCTGGGACCCTATATTTTGCCACTGTAGAAGAATAGGCCAGTGATCCGATCCAGCAAAGGGTAGAATTGAGCTTGTGATGTCTCCCCCCATGTGTATAGCGTTATCTGAGATTAGGAATCTGTCCAACTTTGAAGCGATCTGCTGCCCTCCCACAAGTCTGTTGCTCCAAGTGAAAATGCCGTTGGAGAAGGGGAGGTCAATAAGCCAGTTGTTATTGATGAAGTTCTTGAAATGACTGCTTTCCAGGTCTGTTCTGGAGCGTCCTCCAGTTTTCTCATCCGATCTAAGGATCATATTGAAATCCCCACCAACAATCCAAAGAGGGTGGGATCTGTTAGTGTTGAGGTGCGCGATGGTATCCAAGAGCGCATCCTTGCTATTCTGCTCTTGAGGAAAATAGACATTGGACAGATGTCCATGTATATTAGTGCCTATAGGGTGAAAAGTGGCTTGAATGAGATTATGCCCTGCATGAAAGTCAGAAATCTGCATGGTGTGGGTGTCCCAGGCAATGGCCAGACCTCTGGAAGATCCAGAGGCATCTACTGCTACTGAGCTGCTGCTAGGCCAAGCTTTGGACAAAATGGTACCTAGCAGATTACTGTTGCATTTAGTTTCCTGGAGGAAGACGATTTGAGGTCTCTCCTTCTGAATCATGGATTTTATCATTCAGAACTTTCCAGGGGCATTGAGCCCTCTTACATTCCATGAGACTAACTTCATGGAGAACTGCTATTAAGTGTTTGGAAAAACCAGGTCAACTTGGGATATCTCCCTGATTCCACCAGCATCGCCCCGATCTGGATGGTGCGCTACCATTCTGGTTTTCTACCTCGCTTTTTATTTTCCTTCAACACCTTCAGGCTGTCCCAATGGCTACCTGGCTGTACCCCTAATTTTTTGTGCTGATGAGCCTTGGAAAGAACTACCTCCAGGGACTCGATATGATGGGGCTGGATCTTTTCAAATTCTTTCTTTCGGCAAGCGTCTTCCAGACCGAATAGATCCAGGTTCCCTACATTGAAGCTTTCCGAATCCTCATCCATAAGAGAGGTCTGCGAGCTTTCCTATAGGTCTTTACTATGCAGATCGGGGTGAAGAGATTGAGCATCTAGGTCCATGGTATTGGGGTTCCAGGTCACCTGCTTCTGCTTAAAAGAGGGGCCAACATCTGGGATAGAGCTGTAAGGCAAAGAACCTTGAACGGGATCTGAGACAGAAGGATTGAGAAGAGAAGTGGGGGGATCAAAAAGGGCCGAGGAGGGAGGCGCATCAGGAGAGTCTTCAATCAGGGCATCAGACTGGGCAAGAGCGGCAAAACTGTTGCTTGTGGAGGGAGCAGAAGTGGAGGAGTTAGGTTTAGGGCCGGGTTGGGGAACTTTCTTATTGTTTCTTCTCCTGGATGAGACCTTGGTGAACCCATCCTTATCTTCTTTGTCTTCAGCGTTTTGACTCTTAGATTGGGCAACAAGAGGGCAGTCTCTGAAGAGATGCCCATGAGCGTGACATCTTCTGCAATGAAAAGGCACATGTTCATAATCTAACGGTTGAATCCATTCGTAATCATCATGAAACAGACTTACCGCATCTGGGAGAGCTCTGTCCAGCTGCATTTGCACACAGATTCGAGCGTAGGAGGTGTATCTTCGAAGCTTCGTTTCTTCTGCTATTTTTATGAACTCTCCCAAGCCTGATCCAATCACTTGCAGAGATTCCTCATCCCAATATTCCAGAGGCAACGAATAGAGTCGAATCCATACTGGGGCCCAGTTAAAATTTTCTTGGTCTGGGTTGAACCTTTCGACCCAGTTACGAAGGTATAGCCCTGCTGAGTTAAAGAAATAAGGGCCACCATCCATAACCCTATTTCTGTCCTCGATGCAGTTGAAATCGGCAGTGAAGAAACCTTTTGGACCCAGTTGCAAGCTCACATGCCCCTTGGGTTTCCATTTGGACGCAATCCATCCTTGTAGGGCTCTCTCTGTTGGCCAAAACCCTATGAATTTTCCTATGAGAGCATGATCTCTCATGTACTGTATCCTTGCATTAATCCGATGACTGGTTAGATCAATCTTGGGTCTTTCTTGTGCTATTGGTTTGCAGGTCGAAGACGTAACCTGCGGCACCTCCGTTTGTGGTTCAGAGGTCGTTTGCTTGTTATCCGCCGTTTCCTGCGCTATGACCGAGTCCTTCATTTTCTTGTCAGATTCTTTTGGCGTTTCTTGATCTTTAGCAGGGGGAGGCTGACCGCCCCCCCCCCCCCCCAAACCTTGATCCATTGCCGCGTACTATGCGCAGCTGCGTGCAGAGGAGGGCGCCGTCAGGGTAGACAGAGTTGCAGGGGAGTAGGGTTTCCTCAGCGCGAGAGAGATAGAAACCCTAGCAGAGCGCATCGCTTTCGTGAGAACCAAATTGGAAAAAAAATGCTAAGGTGGAATTATTGGGTTTCATGCCTACCTCTTTTATTTTTACAAAGAGTTTGAAGACCTCCTCACCCTTCCCCTATTGAGCATGTGTTGCATATCATCGCTTTCCAAGTAACCAAGTCTTGTTTATCCATTTTTTCAAAAAATTATTGTGCATACTCTATATATCCGCATTGAGAATACATTGTAATGAGGGCATTCCCCGTAGACACATCTGAGTCAAACCCATATCATGAAATCTAGGAAATTTTCAAGCTTATTATGTGAGTCGATGAAATCTTCCTTGCACATTACTCTTTTGTGCCATCTTGTGAAGAATCAAGTTACATGATTAAATGTTATGCAAGGTGTAGACTTAGAACTCATGGAAACTAGCATATGTGTATTAGCCTTTATCATAGGAGAAGGTCTTATCTATTCCCAAGATAATAGTAGGGAAATTATCATTTTTTATGCCCTCCGATTCAAAAGGAAAATATAGCTACACATCAAAAGCCTTAAACAACAAAAATTGATGGTTTGGTGTTTCAAGTTTGAACAAGGGGATCTATGGCTAAAAGAAAGTGGTGGATATCATTGAAACAATTTGCACTTCATATTGGAACAAACATTTTGTCATTATCTTTTCTAAAGGTCGAAGTTAAATCAGAAAATGTTACTACTTCCCTTACATATGTTCATAACAAATTTTCTAATTTTGAATATTTTGTGAAAGCCAACAAAAAAAAAAATTAAAAGAGTACATGAAGCTGGAAATATCTATCTTGTTCATTTCGTAGAGCTTCCATTGTTTGAATATAAAACATACCCATTAGGAACGACTATTTAAATATGAAGGTCATTTGTTTGATGTATTATTTCTTGGGTCCAGAGGTGAGGCCAAATACATGTGAGGTTTTCCTTTGGCATGGAAAGTACATGCTTGAGACCTTGAAAAGATTCCAAATGATTGTTTGTAAATCCATGGTCACCCCATTAATGCCAATTCTAAGTTGCATCCTGACTTGGACTCAGATATGGTAGATCCTTTGATGTATAGACAATTGATTAGATATTGTATGTAACATCAAAATAGATGTATATTTCATAGTGAAAACCTTGATCTGGTTCATAGTTGTGCTGAGGCATATTCATAGGGTAGTTTCAAAACATGTTATTTGATATTATAAAGGTAATACAGTATTTTTTGAAATATGCAAGACATGCTGAGTTGATGTAGTATGGATTCATTGATTTTTATTGGGTAGTATATGCAAGTGATAAGAAGAGTATTTTAGGGTGTTGCTTCAATTTTGGTTTAGAAACAATTTTCTGGTTGACTAGGAAGCACAGTTTAGTGAGATTGAGTTTAGAAGAGAAAAATTACATTGCAATCAACACTACTAGTTGTAAAGCCATATATATAGCTTCACAAGTTGATTGCATCACTAATATGTGAGATGTTGAAGCCCATTTGAATCAATTATGACAACTAAAATTGTGTCGAACTCTATGATAATCCAATATTCCATGATCGCTCAAAACGCATTACATCAGGTACCATTTGTTAGGAAATTTTTGAGAAGGGAGCAACTGATCTAGAATATATTCAGATAGGTCACAATTATCTTGACTAAGCTCTTGACTAAGGGAATTTAAAGATATTCATGGGGAGACTTGGATATGTGGAGAACAATTTACTCAATAAGAGGTAGTATTAAAACAATAGTATTAAAATAATGTACCTTGGATAGTCTTCTACAATATGGTTTCATAGGTGGCACTCCTCTGCACATGTGTGAACACGGTATGAGGGCTTTAGTTGTATAATTTCGATAGGATAGTGAGGGGCACACTTCCTCTTTCCGAATTCAACCGTATGTAACTCTAATTATGAGGGAGTGATAAAGATTATAGATTGGATTGTTTCTCTATTCTTAACAATCTATTCTAAACAATTTTCATGTGTTTTCCAAGTAAAAGATGGTGAATGCACCTTTCAAGTGTTAGTTTTAAACTCATTTAAGTAGTTTGTAATTTTGATGAGTTTGAAGTCTAGCTAAAAAGGGTGAATGTAGTCTAGCGATAGGGTGTAGATATGAAGGAGATTTTATCTCTTCCTCGGAGCACACTAATTAAAAATATTCCATCATGCAAAGACATGGTGCAGATCCTAATGACCTTAAAACATGTACTTGCATAGTTTCAAGTTTTGTATTGTCACAATTATTTGACACATGTCTATATCATATATTAGCAATTTGTACTAGTATCTATTATCAAAATTCTAGGTTGGGTTTGGAATAATAGACGATGCCAAAATGGAAAATATACAGTAAGAATTTATATTGGTTTCAATCTCCACCTTTTGATATGAATGTTTGTAGGTTTGAACCTTTACCTCTCTTATTAATCCAATACAATTCCCTAACATTGTGTTGGGATAAAAACTCATAAAAAAAATTGTATCACGTTTATTTTTTTAAGAAATACATAAGGAAATTAGATATTTGTTGTTGAATGTCCATATCTAGGTATGAATTTGACCTATTCATGCTAAAATTACTGTCCTATTCCATTGGGGATCATGTCTTCCGCTTTTTCCCGTCTTAGTTTTATTTAAGTATGCTATATGAAATTGATGTTAATACCAGTTAAGGATGGACTCTGTAATGCTTTTATTTTTTTCAAAAACATGTCTTATATTTGTAGAGAATATTCAAAAATAGTTCAGAAAAAAGTCGAGAACATAAACTCCTATAAAAATATTAAATCTTATAAAAATAAGAAATGGGATCTAAACATTGGGTATCTTTGATCAATACTGTCTTTGTCCAAGAGTTGATGGCATACCCTGTCCCTCCACTGAACATAAGTATAGAATTAGCTATCCCCATGGTGAAAAACATAAATCTTCCATATATTGAATAATTCCAAACTTTGTAATCACTGCCATATCCCAAAGAGGGAAATACGAACTAGTGATTGACAATATCCAAAAGATGTAAAATAGAAATGAACCTTTTCTTGAAATAGAGATAAAGATTAATTATATATCTCAGTGGCATTTGAAAAAATAACACTCACAAAATATAGGTAGGACACTAGTCATCCGAAAGGATGGTGGAGAGTGTGGCCTTCCTTAGGTTCCATGGCATGTGTGTTCCTTATGGCCGAGTAGTGTGGTGTTTCGAGGGTTCAGTTCCTTACCAGGGGTTGTATTGGCATCTTCTACGATTACCGCAGGATTATACACTAAAATATTATCAAGAGAAGGAACAATTGCGATTAATAATAGTGAAATATGAACTTTAGTAGTTCTAGTTAGGTAGTTGCGCCAATATTGGCAATCAACTATTCTAGATATTGAATTCTTTATGGAAGAAATCCAAGATATTTGTAGCAATTTTCAAGATTATTATGTGAATCGATGAAATCTTCCTTAACCATTACTATTATGTGCCATCTTGGAAAGAACCAATTGAAATGATTAAATGTTATGCAAGGTGTAGATTTAGATCTCTCGGAAACTAGTATATGTTTATTAGCCTTTATTGTTTGGAGACGTTCTTATCTATACTCAAGATAATACTAGGGAAAGTATGTTTTTTCAACGTTCCCCCATTCAAAAGGAATATATAGCTACATATGAAAATCCTTCCAAAAAAAATGGATGATTTGGTGTTTCAACTTTCAACAAATGGGTATATGGCCAAAAGAAAATGGTGGATAACATTGTAACAATTTACACTTGATCTTGGAACAAACATTTTTCCATTTCCCTTGGTAAAGGGTGAAGCTAAATCATAAAATATTACTCCTTCCTTTATGAAATACTCAAATCTTGTTTCCTTAGAAGTGTTCATAATAAATTTTCTAATTTTGATTTTTTTGTCAAGACAAGAAAAAGAAACAATTGAGAGATTAGAGAAAGCTAGAAATATCGATATTTTTCATTTCGTAGAGCTTCTAGTGTCTTAGAAAAAAACAACTAACCATGAATAATGATTAGGTGGTAATACATCGTTTGTTGTAGGTTCAAACAACAGAGAAAATGATAGGTTTACTATTTGGGTTGTTGCAATAAATTACTACTGAAAGTGATGGATGCAACATAATAATAACTGAGGTTTGTAGTATCTACCTTACCAAGATTTTTAACGAAGCTTAGTTTTAGAGACAATGACTAGTTTATTAATGACATTTTTTTATATAGTTCCTCAATATCTAAGGTGAATATAATTTGAAATTTGGCTCTTGATGAAATGATCTATCTACAGTGATCCTTGCTTTTAAAAGAAACCTGGGTTGTGGGATGTGTGGGGAAAATTCATCAACTCCCAACATAGGGAAGGAGGGCCAACATAGAGTAAATTTCCAAAATCCCTATCGAGATAAATATCAATTGTGAAATTTGGTTTAATCCTCGAAAGATAATCCTTAGAAAAATCATTTTTTTAGCTTTTTTCCCTTGTCAAGGAAAATATACATTATTAAATTTGGTTCAATCCTTAGAAGATAATCCTTAGAAAAATAACTTCTTTTGTTTTTTCACCTATTTAATTTTTTCCCAGTCTAGAATAACATTATCTAACATGAATCAAATCTTAATAAACCCTATTCATGGGAAATAATCCTTTCATATAAAACGTGAATATTGTACTCACAAAAATTGGCTTGTACAGACTATCAATATTCTTTACGGTTTGATTCTAGCTAATTCTCTATGTTGATTGGATCCCTTCCTCGATTGGTTTAAACTATGTTTTGGAAAAAAATGTAATATCCAAATTATAACTATGTTCTATCACAAGTTCTTTTTTAGTCCATTAGGTCCTACCCACCTTCTATAGTTGTAAACATCAACTATTATGAAAGCTTTCCTTCCATCCCCTAAGCTGCCTCAAGTTTTGTCTTGTGTGCAAGCTTGAAACCAATGTCATGTTGATAGGGTTGATTGTTCTTTGCCATGAAAAATGGCTTGAATTTTGTACTAAGATACCTTTTTCTTTTTTTTTTTCTACCCTTAAGCCATATACCTTCCTAACAAAAATAGACTACATTAGTTTCACAAGTCCTAAAAAATTTAATAGCCATTTTTTAACAAAAACCACGCAATTTCTGGCTCGAAGGATCCATCAAAATCTCAGAACGTTCAACTCTAGGAATTCTCGAGTAGAGTCCATAAATAAATCCAATAATAATATAAGTTGGGAAAGTTGTGGTAACCTCCCAGAAGAATATGGGTAGACCATAGCCCAATCAAGAAAACATTTGAAGGTATTAGGCAATGATATGAGCAGGTTTAAAAATTATTAGACTTGGAATATTATTTCTATCTAGGTTGAATGGAAATCCTATCATAAAGAAAATTACTTAAAATAGAGAAAATAAATTGTGTTGTGTAAACAAATGCAGATGAAAATATCATAGTGATGTTTGCAATGTCATATTTGTTGGAATGATAACGCCAACCCACTATGTTTTATGTGTTGTTTGGTATACAAAGGAGTTTGTATTTACTTCGATGGAATGCAAGTTATTCTATGCATAGACTTTGCAATGATTTTAGATCCAATGATGGTGCAAGGGAGCATTAAACGAGTTATTTCATGAAACATGATGATGGGTATTTCTAGTACTACCTAGTTTGTTGCAGGTTCAGATAATAGAGAAACTAACCATGAATCTAGAAATTGGGTTCCAATGAAAAAAATACAAATGGACTTGGGTATATTTCTTCTTTTATGCTACATTCAATACCAGGTATGCCTTTTGGATCACATCATATTCCTTTCCCACAAGCACCTAGGAGAAGTAGTGGTCCTTCTCAAGGACATATCTTATCATCATTTTTTTCCAGGCTTTCACAGGGTAGTCATTTTAATCCATCTCAGAATATTCATTCATCTTCATCATATATGTGTGTGTGCCATGGGTCACTAGTTTGCAAGTCCTACTATAGCTTACATCCAACTGTATTGATGGAACACCAGGGTGATGGGTTGGTAGGCATAACATTTGGGTCGCTGCAAGAAATTTTTGTTAAAGGTGATGGATGCAACATAACAATGACTGCGTTTTTTAGTATTTACCTTACAAAGAGTTTTTAATGAAGCATGGTTTTATAGACAATGAATATTCTATTAATGAAATTTTTTATGTATTTATTCAGTCTTTAAGGTGGCTATAATTTCAAATTTGGCTCTTGATTAAATGAACTATCTATAGAGATCCTTTCTTGTAAAAGAAACGTGGGTGGTGGGATATGTGGGGAAAATTGCACTACTCAAAAGTTAGATGGAGGGCCTATAAAGAGTAAGTTCTCAAATACTCGTCAATAAAAATATCGATTATGAAATTTGGATCAATCCATGTTGAAGATAATCCTTAGAAAAATCACTTCTTGTTTTTTTTCTATATTTAATTTTATCCCAGTCCTCAATAATATTATTTAACATGAACCAACACTCAATAAACCCTACTCATGTGAAACAATCCTTTCATGGATTACAGGAATATTGTACTCACAACATGTGGCTTATAGAGACTATGAGGACTCATCGTGGTTTGCATCTAACTAGTGCTTTATGTTGATTAGAATCCTTCCTCCAATGGTTTCTACTATGTTATGGAAAATATTGTAACATCCAAATCATAACTATATTCTACGGAAGGTTTTTTTTTAGTGCAGTAGGTCCTACCCAAACTTTATAGCTGTAGAGAGCAACTACAATGAAATATTTCCTTCCATATCTTGATGTACCTCAAATTTTTCCTTGTGTGCAAGCTGGAAGCCAATGATATATTGATAGGGGTAGATTTTTCTTTTGCCATGAATAAAGGGCTTGAATTTTGTCCTGATCTACCCTTTCTTTTTATTTACATTTATTCTTTCAAATATGGAAGATATGTGTATATTTATAATCAATATCATGGTAACTTTTAACTAATAACAATTATGACTTAGGTGGTGTATCTAAGCCTTTCACATCCTTTGAGGGTTATTTATAAACAAGATTGTAGATGAATGTGTTGCTATTCTTGTCGTCAGTATATAATGATATTGATCCATTTTTCATTGCAGTAAATTCATAGTGCATTGGAGCTTCTGCGGAGCTAGAGAGGTGAAAATGTGAGATTTGAGGTTAGTTTTTGAGTTACTTATATCTTGTTTGTTCTGATTTTCTTATTATATATATATATATATATATATATATATATATATATATATAGATAGATATACCCAAAATAAATACCACCCAAAAATATATCATTGACGACATAAATGGACACTTTGTTCTCCTCACCCTTCATCAGATTGAGGGGAGATTGGGCCTTCAATTTCCATTGGGTCACAAAGCTAAATTGTTGTGTATTCATTTCGCAAAGCTTAGAGTGAGTTATGAGTTCCTTAATTATTAGAAGCCATAGACATATTCCATTTTCTAAGTGATAATTAAGCTTAACATCCTATTTCATTCACTTTATGTTGTATCCAATCTTTGTTTACAAGAAATTTGTATGCTCATTACATTTCCATTGTGTGTGGTTCATGGTTGTTCCAAATTATAAATTTTAGGAAACTTCCATTACAGTACTACAATTGGCTTTATTGATCTCTTTGTGATTGTGTAAGTCTCTCCAAATTTATTTAACATCGATGTTTTAGATAAAAACTCTACCCCTAATTCTTATAATCTTGTGTGCAAAAGAGTGACTCGGGACTCGTTATGAACATAATTTTTTGAGTATGAGAAGTAGGCATTAATTCTACTAAAATAGGAGACGAGCCCTATAGCCCTCGAACATTAAATATAAATCCAACTATGTAAAAAATCAATAGCTTGGCATAGGGTGACTAACTGAAATAGACTTTGCTCCATTCCAAAAATCAGAGAAATTGTAATCTTCCAAACCACTAAAAATAAATTCGAAGGAAAAAAGGCAGAGTTTTAGGACATACCTTGCCATGTTTATGGACTTGGAATGTAAGGAATAAGTTGAAAACATCTGAGATGGGTACTTTCAATGAGCCACTGACACTTCCCACTAATAGTCCTCCAATTTGTGATGCGTTGAAGCTTGTTCTAACCTCCACATTCCATCTCTGAACACATTTATTCTAGGTGCAATAGGAGAGGCTTTAGGGGAAGGAATAAGGAGAGCACGGGGGCTTTCTCTAGAAGACACCCAAATATGTAAGTGATACAAACCAATGAATACTAAAACAGCTATACAGACAAAAAAAAAACAAATTTAGAACCATAACCTAACCTAAATTTTTTCATTTCAAATAAACCTTAAACAAAGCTCCTTGATCTACCATTTCCAAAGTGTTTGGATGTCTTGTCTGCATATCATATTTTATATTGATTTTTTTGCACATTAGTATCCACTTTATTTTGAATTTAGGGGATCAATCTAAATTCCATCACCATACCTTTAAACAATGTTCCAATTCTTGGTGAATGGATCTCCTTTAACTGCCATTCCCAAGGTGTTTGGCTTGCTTGTTTGCATTCAGTACCTCATATTGATTGTTGTGCACATTAATATCCTCTTTACTTTGAATTTGGGGGATCATTCTAAATTCCATCACCTCACCTTTTAATAATGTTCCAGGGCTAAAGTTCAGAAGCTAACATAAGCCAATGATCTACCTCCTCATTCATTTCTTACATGAAAGACTTAGATTCTTTTGAAAAGAGTGAGAATGTTTTTTGATTCTCGAAATGAGAGTGTTTGATCTATAATTTTATTGATTGGATTGGTCAAATGTTTCTTTTATGACCAGATTATTCAAAATATTTTGATAACCCCATGTGTATTCGCTGTCGCCTATTAGAGATTTTGGAGTTTTTGGCTTGAGTCTAGTGAAAACATTGTTGGTAAAATCTTGATTTTTGTTGTTTAAAATGGGTTTTCAACTACATATATGGATTCAACATTGTGAAAAAACCCTCAAGCACTATGATTATGGAGAGTTAACAAATCAAATTTGTGATTCCAACAAATTCTTGCTAGAGTTCAGGTAAATGAGAAGGAACATTAGGCCTCGGAAGAACCTCCAAAATGTCGAACAGATATATTATGGTTGCATAATAGGCTATCTTATTTCCTATGGGATTATGAAGACTCACCACACATATTGTACCTAGTCTATTTAGCTTTCAAACTCATCCATATTTTGTTTTTGTTTTTGGTATTTTAATTTATGTTTGTGTGGTGGTAGTTATGTGATTCTTTAACAAGAATTATTGGAAGCAATTGTCTTACAAAAAAAAACGTGATTTAATCACAAATTAATGCTTTGGGTTTTTTTTTTTGGCTTTCTATATCCATTTTCTCTTGTATTTTTGTTTTATCGAGATGTCTATGTGGAAATTTGACATGTGAAATAGGTTTTATAAAAGTAATTATTTTGGATATAACAAAATATGTTAATGTAACATAATACAAAATATGTTAATGAAACAAATAATGTCTAGATATGGAATACTTTCTCCATATAATGATTCACACAATTAGGAATCCAAAGCCATACATGTCGCGTGCTTGAAAAATATTCTGCAAATATTTACGAGTAAGATCCACCATATTTATGGATATATTTGTGGAAGAAATTTTTGTACCATGCAGTTACTCTACTTGACAAATCTCCAATTTTTTAAACAAAAATATAAAATATTTGAATATTATTTTCCACAATTATTCATGGGTATTTGTGCCTTGCATTTAACATGATTCACAAATCTCTAATTTTTTCTACAAAAATATAAAATATTTTGTTTGATTTTTGTTCGAGTTTGCTGTGGGAAGATTACAAGAAATGGGATTGGAATAAATATGGGGAGACAATGAAAAGGATTTATAGGATATGATTAATTGTTTGTTGGAGATCCTTCAAGCACTTGATTCAGATTCAAAGTTTATAGATATAAGAGATAAAAATCATGTCAATCTCTTTGTTTCATTTTTTCTTGACTTTGTTGTGGGTAGTATACAGGAAATGTGATTGGAAAATTAATGGGGAGACAACACATAACATGTCTGGGATATGATTCATTTTCTATTGGAGATACTTTAGTCACCCGAGCCATCGACTTTGTAAATGTTTCTAGTAGAGATTCCTTTGGTTTTTAATGCTCTGATTCTTTCACCTCATTGGTTATTTTGGGAAGGAAAATGTGTAGGAATTCCAAACAAGACTTCAATGGATAGGTAAACAATTTTTTTATAATTACAATGTCCATTTCATGATATCTTCTCTCTATTGTTTGATTTTATTTTGAAAATTTGTTTTGATTTTGATTTGTATTTTAACTATGGAATTGAACATAATTGGTATCATTTCCATTTGAATAACAACCAAATATTTTAGATGAAATTAATATTTCCTTTTAGTTGTTTTGTGTTAAAATATTCTCATGACTATTAGAAAATTTTACTTTCATGTTGTTATTTTAGCACATGTTTTTTATATACTTGACTAGGTTCATGCATTACAGAATGAAATGATGTTGCTGATCTGAGTATAAATGTTAGTTTTGTTGTGATAATTTCATTTTCATATTCATCATTTTTTTGTTGATCTTATGCTTGTTGTACATAACCCTTGTTTCTTATGTCGGTCAACAGGTAAATTAATTGAGTTTTTATGAGTGAATTCAAGATCATAGAGTATGAAAATAAAATTTTGAATAGTAACAACATAAAAAATAGAAAACCATCACAATTGATCCATAAAAAGAGAGTTTTGATGAACGAGTTCACCCCTCCTTGGCTACATCTCCTTGGTCTAGCTTCCATGGCTTGGTCCTCTGTATTAGTTCACTAGTGCAAAAATTATTGTTTATATACATTAAATTCTCTTGAAACATACTCCAATGAGTCCAGAAAGTCAAAATATCTCAGAAATGACTATTCATTCTCTCATTTTCAGCTTCAGCTGATCTAGGAATGTCCTTCCTTCCTGGTGACCGTAGGCTTCAATTTTCTTGAAAGTGACAAAGAAAACTTGTAGAATTGCTCCACTACTTCTATAACCTATTCCAATATGTTAAAATCATGCTAATCTACCAATAATGACTCTTCCTAAGCCAAAATTGGTCGAAAGTGCTCAATATATGATTAATTTAATTTTTTTCTAGAATCCTCCTCCAAATATGGAGAGGACTTTTGATAAGTCCAACAAAATGGTGATTCCGCCAAAATTGGTGGACTCCTGCTAAACCTACCACAAATTAAATTCAGTTTTAATTAGTGATAAAATGCAGTGATAAGTAGATAAGTATGTATTATCTGCGCATAAGCATATTTTAACAAAATTAGGCTTAATTAACTTAAACACCAGATTATCATTAATTAACGTGCACTTATATTTTAAATCCGTCATTAAAATAAGTTTGTGCCTATGGTTATGTTGTTTTCTTGCATGGGGAGGGGGTTGGCCCCCTCCAAACCCCCACCATAGAATCTCTTCAAGCTCAAATAGATTTTGGGTGCTTATATTGCTAAGACTTGATGCCTGACCTAATGGTAGTTGGTGGCGTTAATGTGGTGGAGGTTGCAGGGTTGAACCTAGACCTCCACCCATCCCTTGTACATTTTTCTCCTATAGATATTAAAGCCCAAACTTTTGGTTATGAAAATATTAAATCTCAAGCCTGAACTGTGGGGTATGACCCGCCTTTAAACTTTAAAAATAATAAAAAGTCAGACTATAATATACGCATGTTCACCAACCTTTGAACTTGTTTATTCAAACCTTGGTATTAGTAAAATGTGCCATAATATATGTATGCCCAACCATTGGAATACATATAAATTTCGGACCTGTAATATAAAATTGCAATTCGGCCTTCCAAGTCCACCATATAAAAAAAAAAATCAAATTTCACCTTAGGAGCATGTTGACAACTTTCACCTTCACAAAACAATCTGGCAAATCCTTCTATGACACTTGTCACAGTGCCATTGGGCATAAAATCAATAATATTCCCTGCATGCTGACTGGGCTGCAATGTCATCAACCTGTCATTGTTATGCAATTTTGTTTTTTAAATTTTCATGTTCTAAACGAAGGTCAATAGGCTATAAAGTGTTCATCGAGATTGAGTTTTCGACGAAACAGGTTGCATTGCATTCCTGGCGATGAGCTAGTTTCTGTCGTTAATTTTGCAATAAATTTTGAGAAATTTCATTTTTGAGCTATTACAGTGAGCCTGTGATCATTCATCCCCACTAGAAGCCTTTTGGAACCCAAAATCTCTTTGATTACTAATCATGTGGACGAGGGTATTTTTCCCTCACCCTTCCAATCTCTATCCACTGAAATTTTCCCATTTTCATCAAATTGATATTTTCACAAAAAAAATTTCTTTTTCCTTAATTCTTGCAACCTTCTCTTACTTTCATTCACACCGTCATTCTACAATTTTTTTCTGATTTTGTAGAAAAACAACCTATTCTTTCAAAAACCATTTTGTTCCTACCTTGGTGATTAATCAAAGGAAACTTAAAAACTCTCTCACATTGCACATTGTCACTATGGCGATTTTTAGCTTACCTTGATTTGTACCTGTGTTGCTTCTTCACCAAGTATCTTCACCATTTCCATGTACCTTTTTGAAACCAAAAACAAGAACTTCTGGAACCCATGCCTTCATTTCCAAGCTGCTTTGTCTCTTTCTCTTTGACCTTTGCACTTTCTTTCACTGGAATCTTGTTTCCAACACTGCTCAACACTGATGTTGACTACTGCAAACGTCTTACATCTTGTTCACCTTATTTCAAAGGCAACCTGTTAGAATTTTAAAACATCTCATTCCATACATAAGCATATTTTGGAAAGGTTTGATTCAAAACATCTCTTTTTTTTATTATCAACAACATTAAATTATGACTTGCTTCCACTATCCTCTTCATTTCTCATGCATGTATAAGAGACAAACTTGTCTTCTTCTTATGCACTCTAACTATGTATTCACTACCATCTTTAAACAAGTGATACTTATTCTCAAGCGATGAAATACTACTTTCCTATCATACAGATAAGGACCTCCCAATACAATACCTGATATCTCAAGCGGCACCACATCAAGTTCAACGTCATCAATAAAGTTTGAATTGATGGTGAATCTTAGTATGCATTTCCTTGTAACATGCAAGTTTTCACTCTTGCATATCCAACCTAAAGGATATGGTCTTGGATGTCTAATAGTTTTATGGTCTAGCTACTTAACCATGTCATCGGAAATCAAGTTATCTTGTGACCCACTATCAAAAAGTGTATCAATCTTGGTATGTTTAGAGACAACTCTAATATGGAAAAATTTTATTCTTGTGTCTTCATATTGTGTAACATTTTAACAATTTGAAGGACTAGTGCTTGCAATACGTTTACCTTTCAAACCCATGGTTGTAATATTTGTCTCATCTCCTCAACCTGAGCCTAAGTCATGTTCAACTATAGCAACAATTTTCCCCTTATCTTTGGCTTTCAGTTTGTTTGGCTTCAACTCTAGATGAAGATTCCAACAATGATCTTCATCATGGCCAGTATTCGAACATTTTTTGCATGTGATTTTTTCCTTATCTCTTCTTGCATAGCTATTTATTTTTCATCTCCATAAAAAGTTCTCTTTACTTTTCCCTCACTTTCACTTTTCTCATCTATGTTTTGTTTTCCTCTTGCTTCTAACTATGTGGCTTGAACACAAACTTCATCTATGTGTGTGGGATTAAACATGAGTATAGTGTGCCTAAGGTAACTGTGCAAATCCCCGACATAATTTAACAAATTTTCTTAAGAATATAGATTAATACCCAAAATAAGAGCTCTTCACCTAAATACATGAGTATAATCTTGCACACTTTTCCCTTTCATCTGTCTAAAATTTTTTCCATACATAATTTCCTTTTTCATGTAAGCTAAGGGATAGAATTTCCTTTTAATGGTAACAATAAAACTTGACAAATACATAGATATCTTACCATATTTTTTAATCTCTTCATGAGTCCTTTCTTCCCACCATACAAGTGTGGATCCTTCCATCCTCAAAGAAGCCAATTGAATATTTATGTCATATTCATGAACGTTATTAATCCTATAGTACACCTCCAATTAACGTATCCAATTGTCCAATATTTCTACATTTATCTCGCCACCATACAGTAGAAGCTCAAATTTGACATCAAGTTTGAGTAAGGGTGATTTTCCTTTTGTGGATTTTGAGTGAGCGTGGGTAGTTTTTGTGGTGGAAGTGGAAGATGATGTTGATGGAGATGATGAGGATGTTGAAGATGGTGGATATGGAGGTGGATTTCCTCCACTACCATTTTAACTTCTATCTTCATCCTTCTTATCATATGAAGTTTCTTCTCCATGTGCAGGCTTAGAACCTTCTCTTTCCATCGCAACAATAAATGCATCAAAAATAATTTTAACAATCATGTTTATGTCATTTAAGTCTCTCGTTACATCATCCTCTCATAAATAACCTTCAGTATCTCCAACACCTAACATCATAGCCATGGATTCAATCTCAACTTTGAATACTTGTACCTCTTCAATCAACTCAGCTTCTTGTGCAAGTTTTACCTCTTCAATATCAGCTTCTTGAGACAAAAACTTAGGTGCTTCAATTGTAGCTATGAATGGAACTTTGGGTGAAGATGGTTCTCTTATCGCTCTCCTTCTTCTGGTCCTAATCTCGAGAATTTCAACCAACAATTTCCCTTCGTATTTGTGCAACTTAAATATTGTCAGCATCACAAATTTTCAACCATTAAACTTGCACAAAACGCAAGAAACTATCAAGCAAATAACCTTTCCTTTCAACCAAAGATATGATACCAACTTCATTTGTGCATAAATGTTAGTTTTTATGTGCTAATTTGATTCTTTGATTTATAATTTATTTGTTGATCTTATGCTTGTTGTTCATATGTTTCCTTGTTTCTTATGTTTTTGAACATGTAAATTAATTGAGTTTTTATGAGTGAATTCAAGGGCATAGAGTATGAAAATAAAATTATGAACATCAGCAACATAAATAACATCAAACCATCACAATTGATCCATCAACACAGAGATTTGATGAAGGAATTCACCCCTCCTAAGCCACATCTCCTTGGTCTAGCTTCCACGGCTTCAGCCTCTGTATCAGATCAATAGTGAAAAAATTGTTGTTTACATGCATCCAATGCTCCGGCAACATACTCCAATGAGTCTAGAATGTCAAAAAATATCATAAATGACTATTCATTCTCTCAATTCGGCCTTCAGATGATCTATGCATGGTCATCCTTCCTCGTGGCTGTTGGCTTCAATTTTATTCATAGTGAAAAAACAACTTGTAGAGTTGCTCCACTACCTCTGCAACCTATTCCAATGTGTTCAGAGGATGAAAATATGCCAAGAATGACTCATACTGGGCCAAAATTTGTCGAACATTGCTCAATATATGCTCAATTAATTTTTTCCCTAGAATCTTCCTGCAAATTTGGAGAGGACTTCAGATAAGTCTGCCAAACTAGTGATTTCGCCGAAATTGGTGCAGTATCACTAAAACTTCTGCCAATTAAATTCGAGTTTAATTAGTGACAAACTATGTTTATAAGTGGATAAGTATGTATTATTTGTGCATAAGCGTAGTTTAACAAAATCGACTTTAATTAACTTAAACACCATATTAACATTAATTAACCCACACTTATATTCTAACTCTGCCATTAAATTAAGGCCATGCTTGTGGTTATGTGGTTTGTTCGCATGGGGAGGGGGTGGCCCACTCCAAACCTCTGCTGAATCATCTGTTCAAATTCAAATAGATTTTGGGTGCTTAGATTGTTAAGACTTGATGCGTGACCTAACAGTAGTTGGTGGCGTTAGTGCGGGGGAGGTCACGGAGTCGAATCCTGACCTCCACCCATCCCTTGTACATTTTCCTCCTATAGATATTAAAGCTCAAAATTTGGGGTATGAAATATATATTAAAGCTCAAGCCTGAACTTTTGGGTATGACCCGCCTTTAAAGTTTAATAATAATAAGAATTCTGACAATAATATATGATGTCCACCAACCTTTGACTTGATATACTCAGAACTTGGTATTAATAAGATGCACCGTAATATATGTATATCCAAACTTTGGAATACATATAAATTTTAGACCTGTGATATAAAATTGCAATTCAACTTTCCAAGTCGACCATATAAAAAAAATTCAAATTTGACCTTAGGAGCACTTGGACAAACTTCACCTTCACAAAACAATGTCATGAATCCTAATGTGAAACTTGTCATAGTGCCACTGCGCATAAAATGAATAATATTCCCTAACTGCTGACTTAGCTGCCATGTCATCAAGATGTTAGTGTTTTGTAATTTGTTTTTTTAATTTGCATCTTTTGAACGACGTTCATCGGGCTATAACTTGTTCATCCGGAGTCGAATTTCGACGAAATGAGTTGCATTGGATTCTTGGCGACGAGTGAGTAGTTTTCGTTTAGTTTCTAATTAATTCTGAGCACTTTCATTTTTGAGCTATTAATATGAGCTTCTAATTAGTTGCGAATAAAATAAAAAGGATTGGACATCACACCTCATACTATTTGTTCACAAGTTATCTAAAACTTGAGCTTTTTAGCATGTAAATTAGTTCGCATGATTTTACCTTGAGGTTTCCTTAAAGGTTGAATAATAATTTACTAAGGAGTTATTTTCTATGGTGATGTTTTATTTTCTTTGTTTATACAAGTCATATGGACACATAATGACCACTATCGCCCAACTGAAGAAAACGTGTTCGCATTTATTTCTTTTACGGGGAAAAAAGACTTTGACATTCTTGATGTTGAGGTATATGTCGTATAAATATTTTATAGTCTACTTTAGTTTATATTCTAGTGTTAAACATATTTCATGTCTTACACTCTACACTATATCTTATTTTGTTTTCAGAAAAGGAACTCAGGACTCAATATTGATGGTAAGAAGCAAGACTTGAAGAAAGAGGACAACAATAACATTGGAGTGACAAATGAAAAGAGAGAGAGAGAGAGAGAAGAGAACATGTCTAGTGATACCCTTAGAGCAATATCCTGCATAAGACACATGCATAAACATTGATGGTCAAGTCTTTAGAGTTGATGAATTCACCTGCAATTCCTCGACAATAGAATGATAATGGTTTGAAGTGATGAAACATCATTTCATATGTAAATTGTTGTCCAACCAATATTAAGTTGGAAACTCATATTGTAATATTTGAAAATTTATATAATTTAATTTATGTGTTGAAATTATTTATAGTTCCACTTGATATTGTTTAGTGTTGTAATTAACATATGTAATTTTGCATTTTTATATTAAATGAACATGCACATTGTATGAATTTTTTTTTAATTTAGTTGCAAAATCATACTAATTGATTTATGTCGATTAATAATAAATACATGAAATCAAACAAAAACTACTAAATTAGTAGTTTATATTGATTAATGATGAAAATAAATAAAATGAATAAATGACAAAATTAATTCTTTAAAATGATTATTATTGAAATTAAATGAAATGAATATAAAGTACTAAATTAGTCGTTTATATAATGAATATGAAACTTTCAAAGAACAATAAATGGCTACTGCAAATGATAAATTTGTGATTATAATTATGACTAAAGTTTGTGTACATACAACTATTAGTAGCTAATTTATAGTATATTATAGCATAAAAAAAAATAGTCATATTTATTTGGTCATTATTTGGTTCAAATGAAGACTAAAATTTGCATCTATAAGACTATTGGTAGCTAATTTAATGTATCTTATAACAGAGCCAATATTTTGATCATATTAATTTGGTCATTAATTAGTTTTCTTTGGTGATCATATAGTAATGTATTTTTTTATATTTGGTCATTAATTATGGAAATTAATGACTATATTAATGACAAAATTTATGACTAAATATTGTATTGGACAACAAAATTGAGACAACCGATAATGACAGCTAAACATGACTAAACTTTGGTCACATTATAAGATACTGTAAATTAGCTAGTATTGGTCACCGACTAAAAGCTGGTCATTTATATCAAAATTTTAGTCAGTTTTTTAGTAACTAATTATCCATTTTGTACTAGTAAACTGATGGGAGTGTTACAACTCTGCCCATATAGTTCCTCGAAGGGACTCATCCTAAATGACTCCTGATGCCCATTTTTGTATGAAAATTTGACCACCGGTAGATACCCCTCCCATTTACTCTGTTGCTGCATCACATACATCCTCAAAATGTCCTCCAAAAATCTGTAGAGCCTCTTTGCATGTCCATCTGTCTATTGATGATAATTTTTACTAAAGGCCAACTTTGTCCCCAAACTTGCAAACAACTCCTTCCAAAACTTAAAAGTGAACTTAGTACCCCCATTCGAAAGAATCTTCATCGGAACACACTGTAACCTCATGATCTCCTTGATCAAAACCTGTGTCACCTCACTATCTAAATATGTAGACTTCACTCAAATTAAACGATCTATCTTGCTCAACCTGTAGACCATGGCCACAATAGAATCATGCTAACTCACTATCCTTGGAAGACCTGTAATGAAATCCATGGAAATAACCTCCCATTTTCATTTATAATCAGAATATATTTTAGTAGACCATCTCGATGATTACATTTTGTCTTTGCATTCTCACAATACAATCATATAGCCACCAAGTCTACCACTTAATTCTTCAGATTTGACCAATAGTAGAACTTCTTTACCACCATCAATTTTGGTTGATATCTTGGGTGACCTAAGTATGGCTTGACGTGAAACCCCTCAAGATAATATTATATAGCTTACTACAATCCAACACATAGATCCTACCCCTGAATCTTACCAAACCATTAGTCATGAGATGATAGTTTGCATCCTGATCACCTGAACCTAAGTCTATACGTGTACTTCTACATGTACCTATACTTGGACTCTATTGTAACCTATGTTTGAGCTCCATATACATGTCATCTGATTGTCATCCCTACAAAATCTGGTCATGTAGATTTCTCCCATATGAGCTCATAATTGTTATATGATTCACCTTTACTTTCCTCCTAATATCATTTGCAACCCGGTGATCCTTTCACTTGATGTATCTGATCTCGAAGTCAAACTCACTAATGGTAGCCAAGAATATACCTTGATTGGAGTTAAAATTCAACTACTCAAACAAACATTTCAACACACTATGATTGCTCATAAATACAAACCTCCTGCCAAGAAGATAATACCTCCACATCTTCAACACATGAAAAATAGCTTCCAACTCATGTTTATGAGTCATGTAGTTATGCTAATGCTCATTCAGCTTCCTGGATTCATAGAATACCACATGTTCCTCCTACGTAAGGGCTTGACCAAGCCTTATTTTACATGCATATATGCATAACACAAAATTTTTATGGATTTATAACCTTAAGGACTAGAGCATTGGTAAGAAAATTCTCCAGCTGCTCAAA
The DNA here is from genome assembly GCA_034641835.2 of Pinus albicaulis. NCBI lineage: Eukaryota > Viridiplantae > Streptophyta > Pinopsida > Pinales > Pinaceae > Pinus > Pinus albicaulis. The sequence goes on from CM076572.1 coordinate 295,358,368, forward strand.
AGTCGTTGCACATTCTTTAGTCAACTCTAACTTCTTACCTTTCCTCTGTAAGGATGTCATAGGATATGCAATGTGTGAAAATTTCCTAATGAATCACCTGAAGTAACCTGCTAATCCCATGAATGATCTCAGCTCATCCACATTCATTGGAGTTTCCCATTCCATGATGTCCCTTATATTTTATGGATCTACTATTATGCCATCCTTGGAAGCAAAATGTACCAAGTAGTGTAACTATGTCTGAAAGGAATTGCACTTGCTAAGCTTGCCATACAACTGATTCTCTCTTAGTAATCTCAACAATGCTACTAAATTCTCTGCATGTTCTTCTTAATTCTTGGAGTATATGGAAATATCAACAATGAATACAATACCAAACTTGTCTAGATAAGGAAAAAATACATTATTCATCAAACACATAAATGTATTTGGGTCATTAGTTAAACTAAATGGAACTACAAAAAAAACATAACGCACATACATCGTCCTGAAGACACTCTTGTATATTTCCTCTTCTTTGATGTGTACCTGATGGTATCCTGATCTCAAGTCGATCTTAGAGAACACTCCTGCACCCTAAAGTTGATAAAAAAATAAACAATCCTCGGCAATGGGTACTTGTTCTTGATCATCACTTTTTTCAGCTGTCTATAACCAATGCACTACCTGAGGGTGTCATCCTTCTTATTTATGAACAACATTGGTGCACACTAAGGTGATACACTTCGCCTAATGTATCCCTTGTAAATGTTTTCCTTCAGTTGCAACTTAAACTATAATACCTCTATTGTACTCATCCTCTAAGGTTCCTCTAATGATCGTGTTTCCCCTTGGTGCCAACTCAACAGAGAAATCCACTTCCTTGTGAGGAGGTAACTATGAAATCTCTGTTGGAAAACACATCGTGAAACTGTCTTCTTTGCACCTTTATCCAACTGTATCAACCAAGATTCTACATGCACTTATTTTCCGAAACCATACTTATCCACAAGGAAAAGATTAATATAAATATAATTATATCCGCGAACAATCAAAATAGAAACAACTTGATCACAAAGTTTACCATCCATCTCAATGAGGGATGCTTCATACTCCTCCTTATTGTTGTCCAAAACTGCATAAATCCAAGGAATTATATTACCAACATCCCCAACTGTATGTGCCTACTGGTCACTATAGATCTGGCATCTACCACCCTAATACTACGGAGAACTATTAATGTGATTCTTGCCACATATCCAACACCGCAACGGTGCACTACGATCATCTCTAACCTCTTTCACTCCATGTCCCTTCCTAGCTATGTTAAACTTCTTGTAAGGAATTACATTTTCTTTCTTGACTACATATTGAGGTCATCCCCTCTTTGGTGGTCATTTTCCTTTGACTTCCTCATTTTTCTTCAAGTCATGCTTAGGCTCAACTTTTTGTTTTTACTGCTCATAACAACTCTTCAACTTTCGAATGGCTTCCTCCAATGATATAAGTTTATCGAACTCAATATGGTATATGTAGGCTACTAAAATCCCATTGATGAATCCCTAAAACTTAGCCTTCTCCTCCTTGAGGTAAGGCACATATCTCAACATCTCCAAGAACCTGCTAGTATACTCATCATCTATCATGGAACCCATATTCAACTCATAAAACTCCTTAGCTATGTCATCATAATATATTTTCGACAATTACTTCTTCTTGAACAGTCACTCGATCTCTTCCGAAGTCAAGTCATCCTCCTAAATGCCCATGAAATTCTTCACATCCTCCCACCAGATGTTTTCTTTACCTTTAATACTAAATGTGGTTATCTTCACCTTCATGTTATCTATGTGGTTTTGCAATCTGAATAATTTATTCAAACCAAGTAACCATGCCTCTCCATCTTCTGGCTTCATCATATCTCCATTAAATGTAGGTGCCTTCACTTTCTTAAACTCCTCAGGTAAGTACGCACCCTCCCTCAAAGGATGATGATGATGATGACTATGATGATGTCTCATAGGAGAGGAACGAGAATTATGCTCATACATACCAGTCCTCCTATCAAGTGTGTCCAATTATCTTCCACCTCCAATTGCATCTACTCTATCCAACTCATGTCCAAACTGAGACCTACTATCATAGGCTCCATTACTATTTTCTTCCTACCCTTTAATCATCCTCAACTATCCCTATTTTTGCAACACTAGCAAGCTCTTAAGTATCGCTACATTAAATTATATCTTCTTTTCCTGAGCCCTTGCAAGTCCTTCCTCAACCTCAAACAACCTGTCATTATCTGCCTTACAACTTTTGATCTCTACTCTCAAGCTCCTTAATGTATTGTCCATACCATGAGAGTTCTCGTCTCCTTGCTATCCAACTAATTTGTAAGGGGACTCACGGGTAGTATAGTCTA